>LXPE01000011.1:171712-190679 GCA_001664025.1 Hanseniaspora valbyensis NRRL Y-1626
TATCTAATTGATCAGTTTCATCATCAAACAACAAAGCAGCTTGTAAAGCAGCACCGGCAGATATCATTTCATCTGGATGTTGAGATTCAGTACCTTTAACTAAAGAGATTATAGAAGTGATTTCTTCATCAAATAAGAAAGAAATGGCACTGTTTAACTTTGGAGTGAAAGAAGAACCACCAGTTAAAACAACGGTATCAATTTCTAACAAATCCAAACCGGCTTCATGAACGGTATCTTTAACTAAAGCAGTCATTTTACCAGCGGTTTGCATAATTGTTAATTCATATTTCATTCTGTTCATAGAGGTGTGGAAATCCATACCTTGAGATAAAGAGTCAATACCAATGACAGCATTTGTAACATTGGATAAAGTCTTTTTGGTTACAATAGCAGCTTGTTTTAATTTTTGTTTGGATCTGATATCAGCCAAAGTACCAGTCAATTTGTGTTTAGATTCGAATTCCTTGGCTAAAGCTAACATTAAAGCTTCATCAAAGTTTTCACTACCCAGATGGTTGTCAGTCTTGGTGAATAAGTTGGTCATAATACCATTGTTTCTGACAGCAAAGACAGTAACAGTGGAAGTGAAACCACCAAAGTCAGCAACAACAACATTTTTATCTTTACCATCTTTACCGATGTTGTGTTCAACAGAAGTCTTGGAATCAGTTAAAGAAACTAAACCAGCAGAAGTTTCTGGTAAAAATTGAACAATATCCATGTTAGCTATCTTGGCAGCTTCTTTCAAGCTTTTAATAGCAATTTCATTGGATATGAAAGTTTCTGGAACAGTTAAAACACATTTTTGGAAGTCAAAAGAAGTATAGTCATCAGCGGCTAACTTCAATTGTTTAAAATGGTTACCAGTAACTTCAACAACAGATTTCTTGACAATAGAACCAGCATTAACTTCATATTCAAAACCTGGTTTGTCTTGACCAATATCAATCAATTTACAAGAATCTTCACATCTTTTCAATAAATCAGCTGGAATAGCAGAAAATTTATCGTATTGTAAGAAATCTCTAAAGTTGATGATTGTGTTTTTACTGTTTCTAATTAATTGTTGAATAGCTTGACCACCGTGGTATTCGTTACCTTGCTTGTAAGATAAAGCAGAGTTAATTGATCTTTCACCATCTTGGTTTGCAATAACTTCTAAAGTGGTTTTTTTATCTTGCTTAACAATAGCAATAGAAGAGGAAATATTACCAAAAGAAACACCTAAAATTGGAGTAAACATGATTGTAATTTATATTGTAGAGAGTTGTTTTTTTAAAAAAAAAGAATTAAAAATTATCTTGGTTTTTATATAATATGTATATCTTTTGTTTTATAAGATAATGAGTAACGTTTAGATATTCTAAATGATAGAAAAACGAAAAAATAAAAAAATTGTAAATTCTTGTTACATATATATATTTTTTTTTTGTTCAAAAGAGGAAAATTTTTCACTTATTAACACACACATTTAGGCACGAGCAAACTTCACTTTTTTTTTTCATTAATATTCTGAAAAAAAAAAAAACAGCTATATTTTGTTAAGGAAATAAATAAAAGGTTTTTAGGGTTGTTAAAAACAAAAAAAAGCAATTATTTAATCACGTGTAGCTTTGTATTTTTTTTTTTTTTAGAAAAGCAAAACAAACAAAAAAATACTTACCTTAGTTTACAAAATGTGAAATTTAAATTAATTAGTTAATTATATGTTCTTTTTTTAAATAACATGCATATATATATATATAAACCATAAAACAAAACTATTACAATATATAATGGCTTATACTAATACACCTGAACTTGAGATATCAACATCTCAAGACAACCCTAATATACAAAATGTTTTTGATAATCTTCCAATGAATAAAAGAAATTACAAGTATAATCTTTGTAAGATTATTGATGAAAATACTAATAATGCGAAAAGTAGTCAATTTGTTGATAATGTGCATATGAGTCCCTTTGATAGACCAGCTAATATATATTTCACTGATTCATTGGATAGTTTGAAATCTATAAAAAATACACCACTAAAAGGTTGGGCATCTTGTAAAAGTAATGTTTGTTTAAGGGAAGGCTTGACTTATTTTGAATTTCAAATAAAACATATTGATTGGTCTAAAAAGCTGTAATGCTAGATTAGGACTTTCTCAACGAAGTTTTCCATTAGGTCAGCCAGTAGGGTCGGATCTTCATAATAGCATTGGTATTAGAGATATGACTTTTGAAAGAATATTTAATAGAAAAAGAGATGATTTTATAAATAATGATACTACAGAAAAATTGATGAAAGAAGGTGATTCAATTGGATTTTTAGTGAACCTTCCTAGTTTAGAAAACCAATACAAACAAATTCAAGTTGTTATTAACCAAATGATTGAAAAAGAAAGTGATGAATTTGAACTGTTTCATTTAAATAGATACCTTAAAGATTTGGAAAATATCTATTTAAATGAAAAGCACATTCAAAAGGAAAGGATTTTAATTAGATATAAAAGTGAAACTTACTATGAAAGTCAAGATTATGTTCGAAATGAAACTCTCAAAACGGAAGATTATTTAAAACTTGATGGTTCTTTCATTAAGGTTTTTCAAAATGGTGAATATAGAGGAGATTTAACGAATGGTGAAGATAAAGTATTGACTAATTTTTTACCTCCATTCACCACAGTAAACTATGAAACAACTAGGTATAAACAAATTTACAATAGACTTGTTAAAATGGATAACATGGAGAATATTGATATCTTGATACCAAGAAAATATTATGATGATGGTAGTTTAGGCTATTATCCAACCATATCTTTATTCAATGACACAATTGTTGAGCTAAATGGGACACTTGATGATATGAAGTATTATTCTGATGTTAAAAAATATATTTCAACAGATGATTCTGTTTTGAATAAAGAAATTAATTCTTTAGAAGATGTTTATCAGCATGCAAAAAATCAAGACATAGAATATGATATAGTAGAATTTGAAAAGAAGAAGAAAGAATTAGAAAAATTGCAAGTAAGCCAAGAAGAAAGTAAAAACGATCAAAGTCTGGCTATAAAGGAAGAAAATAGTACTTTAGATTTTATTCAACAAGAATCCAATGATATTGAAATGGAAATGTAATTTATAATTTGTTAATGTATTTAAAAATATGTGTTTGCCTAATTTTACTTGTATATATTTATAATGTTTAAGCTGCATATTATTTTGAAAAAACGTGATTGTTTTTTTGGCAAACAAATCAAACACATAAAAAAAATATATAACCAATTCTTTTTTTTTTGTTTTTTTTTTTTACGATTTTTAAAAATAAAAAAGAATATTTACAAAAGTCACCCTTTTCTTCAATACATTTCACAAGAAGAAACATATATATATATATATATATAACCGTTATATCAAATGTCAGATAATATTAAAATTGAGTTAAGTGATGATGAGGATATCATTCTAAGTAATAAAAATCAGAAAAAACATAAAATTGCAGCTATTGATGATGAAGAAGAAAGTGATCGAGTATTAAGTAAATCTGAAAAATTGAAAAATTTATCAAAACAAGTTGATGAAGAAAGAAAATTACAAATGGACTCTGAAAATAATGTTAAGAAAGAAAATGATGAAACAAAAATTAATATTAAAAGGGAAAGAAGTGGCTCTGATAATAGCAATCTTAGTGATGTGAGTAGTGATGAAGATGAGGATTTAGAACTCAAAAACGCTATTAAAAAAAGAAAACTTGATGAAAAAGAAGCAGCCAAGAAAGCAGAGCTTGATGCTAAAAAGAAGAAAGATGAAGAAGATGAAAAAAATAAACAACAATCAGGATACTCTTGGGAAGATAAAATTCAAAGACCATGGGATATTGTTGGAACGACCCCTAATGAAGATGCACAAGATCAACAATTGTTGAATAAAATTTTACATACAAGAAATCAAAAGCAAGCTGTAAATACAACCCCTTTGCAAAGAGGTATTATAAGATCCATGATAATTATTATAGATATGTCACAAACAATGGCAGAAAAGGATTACAGACCTTCAAGATTCCAAAATGTTTTAAATAATACCATCCAGTTTATCCAAGAATTTTTTAATATGAACCCAATCTCTCAACTTGGTGTAGTATCTTTGAAAGATGGGCTTGCACAAGTTATATCACCTTTAAATGGATCACCAAAGTTTCATGTTGATGCATTACTACAGTTGAAACATGAAAGAGTTGAACCAAGAGGTTTTGCTTCTTTGCAAAATGGATTAGAATTAGCTAGAGGTATGTTAATGGGTGTTTCAACACATTGTACAAAAGAAGTTGTTTTACTTTATGGTTCATTGAGTAGTACAGATCCAGGTAATATCATGGATACTGTCACAGTATTAAAAGAACAAGAAGTCAGAGTAGCTATTATTGGTCTGGTGGCACAAGTGAATATTTGTGAAAAAATATCTAGAATCACTAATATGTCAGATAACAGTTACTATAATGTTGCTATGAATGAACAGCATTTTTCAGAACTGCTTATGGAAAGAATTAAACCTTTACCTCTGGCTGAAGGTAGTGAATTTACATTAATCAAAATGGGTTTCCCTACAAGAATTATAGAATCAACTCCAAGTTTTTGTAGTTGTCACTCTAAATTAAACAGAGGTGGTTACTACTGTCCTAGTTGTAACTCCAAAGTTTGTAATTTACCAATAGAATGTCCATCATGTGAACTGATGTTGATTTTATCTACTCATTTAGCAAGATCATATCATCATTTAATTCCTTTAAAAAATTACCAAGAAGTGCCTGTTGAAGAAATAGAGAAAGGTTTAATACCTAAATATGCAAGTTGTTTCTCATGTAAAAGAGACTTCCCACTCTTAAAAAGATCTAAATCTAACTCTTTGTTAAGTACTATGAGATATAGATGTGTTGATTGTGAGAAAGATTTTTGTATGGAATGTGATGATTTAATTCATGGATTATTACACAACTGTCCAGGATGTGAATCAAAAGTTGTTTTATAGATTGAATAAAAAAATAAAATTATATATATTAAATATCTTTTATATAAGAGAAAATTGAGATAAGATAAATAAAACACATTTCATTAAACAATTTTTTAATTTTGTTTATCTCCTAATATTAAAAAAAAAACTTTCAAAAAAAAGAAAAAAAAAAAATTTCAACCTATCACCATTTTTTTTATTTTAAAAAAAAAATTATAAAGTGCTCATCAATTTTAAAATAAAAGTGAAATAAACCAAACAATTAGTAATATCAAAGTTTTTTTGTTTTTTTTTCTTTAATTGTAATAATAAAGATGACAAATCATATGCAGTGTGATTTAAACGTACCATTTCCTCATGAGATAACTCCTGAGTCCTTAAAGCAATTAGAACTAACTCTTTACACTTTGATAGAATTAAATTACACACATGTTGCTATAAATAAAAGTCTTACACCTACAATGTATCATCAACCTAGTAAGAAACAAAAACAACAAATGACTCAACAACAACAAAAACAAAAAGATCAATATAATTTAAAAAATGATTTAGAAATTTTTTTCAAACATTTCAAAGAATTAGAAATCAAATTTAATTCACGAAATTTGAAACTATTTACAAGAGTTACAGTTGAGATTGATGATCCTAATCAATTAGGTTCTTTATTTATTAATTTGAATGCTCCTAGCAATCCTAATAGATTTGATCTTGTAGCTATTTTACCTTTGTCTGAAAAGGGCCTTTCTTTTTTAACAAATAACAACGGTGCCAGTAGTAATAGTGCAAGCATAGATATATTAACCTTTGACTACTCAAACTACTTTAACGGATTTCACTTGAAGCATAAAACAATGAATGGAATAACTAGAAGAGGTATCAAAATTGAAATTTTATATGCTTCTATATTTAATATGAGCAATCAAAGTAATTTGAAATTTGTAAATAACGCTAAGCAGGTAGTAAGATGTTGCAGAAAGGGTATAAAAACATGTATTGTAAGTTCTGGAGCTAAAAAGAATACCAATGTTAGAGGTAAAATAGCTGTAGAGTCAATATTGTCATTTTTGGGTTTGAAATCAGATGTTTATAGTCGAATGTTGAAACAAAATCCTTTAAGTTCTCTTTTGAATGGTAGATTAAGAGTTAATAGTTATCAGCAAACTATTGTAAGTGGTATTGACGTTATGGAAAAGAATATTGTTTTAGAAAATGAAGATTTAGAAACTGTAAATGGATTTGTTGTTGCCAAGCGAGAACTCGATGAAACAGATGAGGAACAAAGTAACAAAAAACAAAAGATTTAAATTTAGTATATAATTATTATTTACATATGTTTTTATTTATTTATTTTGTTAAAAAAATATATCATAAAAAAATTGAATAATCATAGAAATAATCAATTTTTTTATAGTTTTAAGTAATTTTTTAATAGATAGAATAGTTCTAGCCATAGGATGTGTAGAGATGTTTTTTGAAACAGATATGTTTTCACTTTTACTAGTTAATGTTGACTTCAGGCTTGTGTGTTGAGTTTCCTCATTATATTCTTCTTTTGAATTATCAATATCGTCATATTCTAATATTATTGATTGGGATTTAATATTTCTAAAATGTTTTATGTTCAAATCTTCATAACTGTAATCAGTACTCTTATTGCAATATTCGATGATTTCCATTATTAGCTTGTTCCAATAAACTTTAAAAGCAGAAATACCAAGTAAAACTCCAATAGGCTTAGTTAATAAAAATTTATTAATAAACATAATACCATCAGTGGCTATAAATAATATTTTTAAAGATATGTAAATTTGTAAAGGTATAAGTATATAACAAACTGTTTTCCAAAATTTTATACTCTTAAAATCTAAATCAAAAATAAAATCTATTCTAAAATCTTGTTTAAATTGTGAAATCAAGTGAAACACAATTTTCCATGTAAGTATGATTTCAACTAGAATATTATCAAGATACTTCAAATTCAAATTAATAATATTATAATGATGATTTATGTTTTTGAAAATAGGTAAAAAAACGAGTAATAACAAAGTTTTCTTTAAATCATTGTTTTTGCATAATAAAAACATTGTTTTTTTTTCGTTTTCAATTTCTTTTTGTATTAATTCGTTTGAACTTGTAGCACTATTAGACAATTCATTTTCTGATTCATCTTTAGAGTTAAATGATTGACAAATTTTGGCTGTCATGAATTATAGTTGTCTTATACTTTATTTTTATTCTGGTATATCTTGTTTATATATATTGTAGAAATAATTAATAGTATATCTTGTCATTAATAAATTTTTTTATTTTTTTTTTCTGTGTACATACATTATTTTATTTTAAGTTATTTATTTTTTTTATCAAGGTTATCATATAATTTCCTATTTTGGATATTACATATTTAATATAGATATATATAATAAATATTTACAAATTAAATAAAGCAATTTATATATTCAGCAACAATCAAAACTTGTAAAGTTATTCCAAATTGATAAGCATTTTCTGTTAAGCAGGTACTACTATTTAATTTTATCAAACTAAAACTAAATACAACCAACCCAACTAATAAAATCAATAAATTAGTAAAATATCTAAATGTTTTGCTTTGAAATTTTCAATATTCTTAAATTGATTAACATTTCCTTCAAATGGTGCAATCATGATAGCTTTGATTAACATAGAAATCACAGATAATATAATTGTAGCAATTGTGATGGCATGTAGCATAGATAGTTCACTATACTTGAAAATAGATTCTTTAATAGGTTGTAAAACTAATTTATTGGTATGAGCATCAATTTTAACTTTCAAATCGTCATCATAAATTTCCTTTTTCCATGATTTAACCAAATATTCTTTTATCAAATCTAGCCATTTAACATTTTTCAACTCTCTATATTCCACTTTTGCCAATGATTCCTTAGTTGTTTCTGTTATTTTCTCTATTATAAATTGAGTTCTGTCATGTGTGGCCATTTCCATACAAATAACTTCTTGTTGGAAATATCCCCAAGGTGGTAATCTGTCCATGTGGGATAATATTTTACATCCAGATGTTAATATAGCAGCTAATTCAAATTGATTATCAATCAACTGCAAATTAGAGTTTTCAGCTCTAAATGAATAATCAATTCTAAACTTAAAGCTAGCCTCATCCTCATTAAGAGCATCAAACTCTTTACAAGTAACTTCATGAGCCTTTTCCTTCTCTGATACTGGTCCTCTAAAATCTGGATGAACATATAGATATTTTCCAGTTATCTTATGTTTCAAAACTATATTATGAGATCTTTTAACAACTTCATAGTCAGTATTGTTTCCTGATAGATATCCTTTTCTCAAATTAAAGTCCCCTGGCAAAATTGTCCATTCATTCATCATATCTTGTTGGTCAAAAACAGTAACTTGTTGTTGTCCAGAACCTGTTTGCAAATCACTATCATGTGAATGTAAATAGCCACCAAGAGAAGCAGTATGCCTAATTAATACAGAGTCCATGTATCTAACATCTTTCACAACACCTAACATATTACCATCATAATTTTTCAAAGAGTTAAAGGTGTTTTTACTTAATGCGGATAATTGACTTAAGTCAAAATTATTTTCATTGTACTCAAAATTGATTAAAAATAATGATGTTATGTGGTAATAAACTGCTAATGAAACAGTAACCATTAGTGATACTTTAAAAATGATTTGATAGACAAAAAGGTTTAAATTAGATATCGATAAATCAAATTGGTAAATTGAAATTACTTGCCAAATCCAGTATAATATCAACCACATATAAACTAATACTGCTGCTAAAGAAGTAGGTTTAACAGCAATTAATGCACCTAAAATTAAAGAAGTTATTAAAACATTTTTCAAATCAGAAACTTGTCTTTTGATATATTTGTTTAAATGAAACAAAGAACCAATAGCTAGATTATTAAAAATCAAGTCTGCATTTAATAAACCAGTACTTTCTTGCTCCAAAAATTGTTTTTTAATAAAATAAAACAAAGAAAATTGAACAAGCAAAATAAGTTTTCGTTGAATGGATCTAGAAGATAAGTATTTTCCCAAAGTTAATAAGAAAATACCAAAAAGAATATTATTAAATGAAATGTTAAACTTGGTAATTCCTTCCTCATCAAACACTTTGAAATCATTAAATGGGAATATAGTGCAAATCTTGTTAAATATTTGAATCAACTTATAATTGGTGAAAAACAGTAATGGAGATTTTCCTTTTGAGTCGGATAAAAAAAAATCTATTCCTTGACCATTAATCGCTTTGCTTATGGACTCTAAATAAGTATTGGATCTAACTTTTTGAAAATTTGCTGAGTAAAAAAAAAACAGAATAGCATATAAAGGAAATACAAAGAGTTTATAATCAGTTGAAGAACCAGTCTCTGAATTTGTAATCAATTTCTCTATATTCAAACTGATTTTACTTTTACTGTTTTTATTTTTGTGGAAATAATCTGATAAGATTCCATTTGTCATTTTCTGTTAATTAATCTAATCTTTGGTTTGATATTAAGTATGTTTTTTATTTCAAAAAAAAATAGAAATATTAAATTTGTACAATATATTCTAAAATTAGTTTTATAATTTGTTTATATGTTTTTTTTTTTAAAAAAAAAAACGTACTGAAAATTTTTAATCTGAAAAAAAAAAAAAAATAAAATGAAATTGATCACATGAAATATTTCAATTCCAGATATCTAAAAAATTGTACCCATATAAAAAACAATTCAAATATCACATCATATATATATATATCTCTTAATTTAATAATAAAAAATCCAATCACAAGCACTATAATTTATTAAAATCTTTAATTATTGAACCTATTTTTTTCAAAAGATTATCTTTTTCCTCCAGTTTCTCCAGTTTTTGTTGTTCAATCTCTTCAAGTTCAGCAGATAAAGATTTTATTTTTTCTATTTGTGAGGACTCTTCTTTACTATCAATAGAGTCAGGTAGCAAATCTACTAATTTCAAAATTTGTTTACATTTTATAATTAAATCATTGCTTAATTCTTCAATATTCTGTTTGAATTCTTCTTCGTTAAAAGTATCCTGCTCTTGATCGTTATTTAGTTTATGTTTGTTATTAAGATATGTTAATGAAAGTAAAAATTGTTCTAATAGTTGGTCTATAAGCATTTGTAATTGAGTTAATCTATCAATATCTTTCTTCTGACTATCATCTGTCAATGATTTTTCAAAATTGGATGTACCAACATTATTTGCATTGCTTGTGTCCACAGATTCTGTAGGAGTATTATTATTATTTGCTGTTGTTGTTGTTGTTTCTTCTGCACTCATAATTTTAAATTAAAATCTATTCCTATGAAATATATATTTCTTATATGATGGTTTTTAAGATAATTTTATGTAATATATTCAAAACAAATATTTGTGTGTGTTTATATATTTTTTAAAGAAAAAAAAAAAAATTTTTTTTTAAATTTTAAAAAACAGCCTTATTGAATTTGTTTATGCGAAAGAAATAATAAAAGGAAACATAAAACTTTATTTTTTTAAAGCTTCCCCCCCCCACTTAAAATATAATACAAATTAAAGTTAAAACCTTGAACTATGAACTCAGATGAAAATAAACTTGAGTTGTTAAACTCTTTGAAAAAATACCATGATATCCTTGTGAAAATTAATAATATGACAGATTTGGTTAAAGAATACAAAATATATTTTAATCAAGATTCTATTCTTCTTAATGAAATAAATCAATGTTTTGAAGATAACGAGGCAGTAGGGACAAGTATAGTAAATAATATTTATTTTAGCAATAATGAACTTAAAATCAATGAAAATAATTATTCTGAAAACAAAAATCTAGATAAAAACGAAAATACAACCCTAAAAAATAGAAAGCAAAAGATTCAAAAGACGAATGATGAGCTTAAACCTTTAGAAACCAAGGATATGACAGAACAGGAAACAGATCTTTTTTATTTGTTAACAAAACAGAAACATGTTTTAGATTACTCTAAATCTAGAAATAGAAAAAAACTTTTAACAAATATCAATGAAAATTATACAAAATTGATAATGAATGAAATTAATGAGCTTCTAAAAATTAAAAATGATATTTTAAACAAATAATATAATGGGTATATATAGAGAGAATAGATTTAACAGTTATGTATATTTTTTTTGTTAACAACTAGCAATTTTGGAGCCAGTAATGAATTTTCAATTTCATTCAACATTTTATATTGAGATTCAATTTTCAAAGAAATTCTTTTAAGCTTTTGGTTTTTGGAAATATCTCTTTCTGTCAAAATATCATGGTTAAAAAGATCTATAATTGAAGTGCGTTTATTATTTTCATCATTATTTATAGTTTTATTTTTTATTGTATTATTTTCTTTTTTGAAAGTATTGCTTTTTGGAAAATCAATTTCCGGGTGTAAATCAAACTTATAACTAAATATATCTTGATTGTTGTTATTCAGCAAGGCTTTTTTCTTATTTTTTACTTTTTTAGTTGGTTTTGAAATATTTTTATCTATTGAGGAATTATTTGTTACTTTTGATAGTATTTCATTTTTAATTATTGAATTCATTTTTTTAATTTGATCTTCTGTTAAGCATAAAGGAAGTGATATGTCTTCTTTGTTGATTTTTTGTTTTTTAACTTTAAAATTCAAAAAAATTTTGAAAAGAGGTTTTTGCAGTGTTTTTTTTTGATATTTTGTTCTTAAATTAAAATTTTTTATTTTATTTTTGTAACTATTAATAGTCAGTTTTGAAGTTGTTTTCAGGCCTACTACTTTTTCCTTAGCGATTTGTTTTCTTGAATTTTTTTTATGGTTTCTTTTAGTTATAGTACTATTTACTTTATACAGAAAACTTCTAAATCCACTGTTTCTCAGTTTTGAATTATTATTAGTATTTTTTATTTTTCTGTTAACATTTGAAGAAGAACTTGCAGGCTCAATATAATAATCAATTATACTTTCATTATAGGTTTTGGTGGTGTGATTTTTTGCATATAACATGTTTGTGGCTATGGCTCGTTCTTTTTTATTATAGTCTACAGGCAATATTTATAATTTACTGTCAAAAATATATAATTACATATAATATCAAAAAAAATTATATTTATCATTATCAGTACTTTCTATTCTAACTAAGGTAAAAATAAACTTTATCTTTGTGTTTCATTCTCAATTTCTGACTTTTTATTTTGCTTAAAAGGTTCGTTATTACTTTATTAGGAAAAAATGGCGTCTAATTTATAGCCGATACTTATATGGTGTGTATATTTTAATAGAAGCATGTGACTCCTTTTCAAATGTTCTAATAGTCAATATTTTATTGAATTTGTAAAAAAGAAAGCAGAGAATAAAGTTATTTATCCAACAGTTTCCTATTAATAAAAATGGTTTATTTTTTGTGTGAAATGCCTGGATCTTTCGTAGTAAGATTAATAGGATTTTGTTTCCCAAACATCTCAATTAATTAAATTAAATTAAAAAATTTTTAATTAAAAATTAATTATATAATGTTATATAATTAAATATATATTTATTTTTTTTTTAGTATTCATTGTATTTGAGTTCTTACACATTCCATCTAAGATTGCTGTCGCATCTGCCAGTATTCTTACTTTTACTTTCCTTCCATAATTGTGTTTATACCAACTCTTGGTAAACATAATTGGGAGACAAGTATTATAGACAGCGTTAATTTCAGCTTCAGCACTTATTTAACATGCACTTTTTATTTATTTAATTTTTGTTGAACTCCAAAACATTGGATTACCGTTTACATAAATGAAATATCCATTTTTTGAATTTATGCCTAATGAAGTATCACAATAACATGTAACCTCAACTTCATTTTCTAATTTTTTGTAATATTTCACATTCTATGTACTAATCTGTTGTATTATACAAATACTAACCTAGTATCATAATTTGTTTCAATATCTTTGTTGTAAATCATTTTATGTCCGATAGCTATACTCATGAGATTTACATAGTAAAGCTATATCTGGTCTAAATGATGAAACATATTGTAGTAGTCCTACTACATTCTGAACATAATTTAAAATCTTTGGATCAAGATCATAACCATCATTTTCACCTATTTGATTTTCTGAATCTTTGTCTAATTCTTTATTCTTCAATTTAAAATGTGGATCTCCTGGCAAATCAATTTCTTTATTGTTCCCATATTGTAAAGTTTCCAATTTTTTCTTTAAATTCACAATTAATTCTCATGTAGTTTAGTCTTTTCATATTCAATGTCAACACCAACATAGTCAAAAATTGTACTTGTTTTTACCATCTATGCAGCATTGCGATCTTTTTAATTCAAAAATATTGTTTATTTCATTAATTAGATCTTCTATTTGTACTTTGTCCATTCCTGTTATTAAAATATCATCCACATATAACATAGCATAAATCTTTTTCTCAGGTTGGTGATATAAACCTTCAGATTTGTTTACACATCCTAATGATATTAAGATCGAATGAATCAAAGCAAACCATATTCTGCCATTAATTGCTAATCCATATAATGCCATATTCAGTTTCAAGTATCCTTTCTTTTCTGGATTTCTAGCATAAACGCTAAATTGTAAATCCCTGTTTAAATAAGCATCTGATATATCAATTTGTGCACAGTGTTGCACACTCATTAACACATAATGTAAGTGTGCAATTATAGATCCCATTACTTTAAACATGAAAATATTATTTATTTTCATTGGGTCTTCCATAATTTTTCCATCTCTGTCTTTCAAAATATCTCCTCTTGAACAAACTCTTGCTTTAACTGTATTATCTTTTTTCTTAGTAAATAAAGTTACCATCCTTTAATAAATTTACAATATTTTCCTCAGAATTAATTAAACCTGTCGACTTTAGTTTATTAAATTCCTTTTCAAATGGTTATTGTAAATCTTTATTATCAGACACATTATAATACACATTCTTCAAAGTTTGAGGAGAATGTAACAGTTTTTTAACCAAATTAATTTTTTTCATAATAATCATCTTGATTTTATAGCATCATATAATTTAAATCTTCCATTGAAGATAATAAATGTTCATCTATATATGGCTTTATTTCATCATTTATGCTGAATAATGAATTTATTGCGGTTACCATATCTTCACCAAATTCAATAGGGACAAATCCTTTGGATTTTGACTTATCTTTTATACCACTTGTCTCAATATAATTCTTGATCATTTATTTTATTTTTCAATCTTGGTGGTTTGTATACACGATTTTTATTATCAACTGCTGTCTCGCATTGTTTATCAGTTTCATCGTCGGTAACAGATGAATTATCACTTTTCTCTATTGTTTTAATCTCTTGGTCCAATTTGGTTCCATTTTGGTCAATGTGGTTGTTTTTATACCATTCATTATCCTATAATATTTTCATAATATTATTGCTGGTCAACTTTGTTCATTAATCCAGCTTCTTCTATAGCTAGTTTGGGTTGATCCTTATTGAGTTTATCATCAAACACTCTTGCAATCTGGTTCTCTTGAAACTCTTCAAATAAGTCAAGCATGTACTCATCGCCTCTTTCAAATCTTCCTAGCACATTGAAATTGTCGCTTGTTAACACATAGTCAATTTCATCATCATTCGTCGCAGGATCAAAGAAATACAGTACATCGCTTATTGTTGAGTCATATACCCAATAAAATATCCACACACATGGTTTCTCTAAATGTCTTTAAGGCCACTTAATCCATGTAAGTGATAAAATGAAATTCTCTTGGCTACATAGCTATAGATCTGATGATAGCAAGTAAGGATGGAAAATTCCAAAAAAACTAGTGATTGTAAGGCAATCCTAGTATTGGTGGATCTAAAAAAAAAAAACTAGATTTAAGGTACGTGAAGCTTTACCGGATAAACAAAAAACGTAAACAGTCACAAATGTTTTAATTGATTTGATCAAAATGGTTGAAACACAATTTAAAGCCAATGTTAAAGTAATTCTCACAGATCAAGGAAAGGAATTCGAAAATAATGTTTTGAAGGATTTCCTGTTGGATCGTGGATAAATAAATTAAAGTCCAACCTTAGGTGATAGTAGAGGTATTAACATGGAAGAAAATGCAATTAGTGTTGTTAAAAAATTAACAAGAAAATTGATGAATGAGAATGTAATGGTGACTAGTGATATGTGGCCATATGCTGCTAGCTATGGTACTGGGTTGTCAAATTATATTAGTAATCAAGCAAATGACAAAATGCTAGATGTCAAGCCAATTCAATTAAAGAGTATTATTGAATCTGGTATCCGATCTATGGTTAATCAACGGAGTTCATATGCTTTCTCAACTCAACAGCCGATTCTTTGCATACTGTACGAGATAGTTTTCTAAAATTATTAAGATCTAGACTTTCATCTTTTTTGATATCACCCTTCTTTAAAGTTCTAATCAGTCTTTTACTTGAACAGTGTCCCAATAATCTATAAATATTGTATAATTTATTCCAATATTCATGTTCTTTGACAAAAATTTTAACATCATCATCACCAGGGTTATATTCCTCAGTTACCATTACGATATGATTATCCAATGTATATTTGCCAAAATAAGTATAATACAAACCACCTATTCTTGACATAGAAATCCTAAACCCTTTGTATTCATTTGATCCACACAGAATCCTATTCTTATCTGTCCAATAGAAGCCCATATCCTCAAACATTGAAATAAATAAGTAACCATGCTTTATTGGTAAGCCATAGGGAACATACACTGGGATCTTGATGTATTTTTTCTCATTTTTAATTACAATAATTGGAAATTCAATATGACAGATACCACAAATGTTAATATCGGGGAGCTATTTGCAACATTTATCTGCATATTCTCATTTAATGTTTTAAATTTCAAATCATATTTATCACATATAAATGTAAACATATTTAGTAGCACCAGAATCCAAAATAAAACTTACTCCATCAACGATAAGTTCGTTATTTGATTCTTTGTAAAAAGTACCAACTAAATCATCTAAATATTTCAAAGTTGTCATCAATCACCAGTCTAGAAACTACTAAGATGTTCGCTACCTGGCAATGATAAAACATATTTCACAACATCATCATTTTGGTTTGTTAGAAATTCTTGTGTAATATGGTTAGCCTTACCATTATTATACTTGATATTTTGAACCAGTCTTTTTTTGACCATACTATGATAAACTCTGGGAAAAATATGAATTGAATCTGTTTTTACTTTATTCTTCTTTACTTCTTGTGATTTCTTAACCTTTAAATAAAACATTATCAAATTTTTTGTAATTCTTTCTGTTATTTATCTTTTGATCTACTATGCGCTATATAGACTTGGATAAACCTTTTTCTTTCATTGCTAGTAATTCTAGCAATGGTTTTTTATTATTGTGTATCTTTTTTAATGAATGTACTTTTTAAATATTCATTTTCACATATTTTTATGAACTATTTTTATTTCACTTTTTTTTTTTTTGAGTGTTTTTTAACCCCAGAATTTTAACCTTCCTTGAAATTCGTCAAGTTCATAATTATTTTTTTTAAACCTATTATACACTATAAACTTTAAAAACTTTTTTCAAATAAATAGATATTTAAATAATTATTTTTGTTTTTTTTAAATATACTTAGTTTTCAATATCCTTCAATGTTATTCACTAATATAACCAAATTATTTTTGTAGCTTTTTTATTTACTTAGTTCTTTTAATTTTTGTAATTAATTATATCCGAAATTTTAACGATGCCAAAAAATGCAAGTTTCCATTTCTCTTTTTTCTGCTTTTTTTAATTTAAGATGATTACCACAGAAATATCTAATTAAAAAAGCCAAAACAGACCCAATACTTGTCTTTAATTTAAAGCCAGTATTCCAAAAAAAAAAAATAATAATAAAGGTTTTTATTTATAATATTCCTTTGCTCTAATCTTTTTTTTTTTTTTTTTTTTTTAATGGCCAACAAAAGAAGACCAAAGAAATTTAAACCTCCTTACAAAAAATACGTTGGTGGTGTTGGGTATGTTACATCTTCTCAGATTGTTGTTGATGGAGTTATATTGGATAAAAGTAAGTATATCATTTCTCAGAATGAAAATATTAACGAATCATTTCTTGTAAATGATTTTGAAAATGTTTCTATTGATGATTTACCAAATGATGAGCAAAAATCAATTTTTAAAAGAGGAATAGCCAATTCTAAACTCCCCTGCGAATTATATTCTATGATATTAAACTATGTGATAGATATGGACAATGATGATGATTTTAATCCTAATAAACCTGTTATAGAAACAAAGGCAAAGTATATAAATACTAATTATTTTTTAGTGTGTAAAGATTTTTATCTGATAATGTTGCCTCGAATGTATAGTACTCCTGTTTTAACTTCAAAAAACTTTCAAAATTTTATAGAAACTCTAGATACAGATAAGAAAATTAAAAAAAATAGTAAAAAAAAGAATGAAAATATATTGACTTTAGTCAGCCTGTCATCTCTAGTGAAGGTTTTAGATTTATCAATGATCATACAGTCTGGAAAAAATAGTGTCATATCAAAATTACTGAGACGTTGTTCTGACTCTTTGATAGAGTTTGTAGCCCCACAAACATCATTTGGAACATTGAGTTTAACTACGTTAAAAGCTTGCACAAAGTTGAGAAGTTTAAACCTTCAACTTGTTTCCGAAAAAGTTAATCTTAATGAGCTATTTTCTGCGCTAAATAAATTTCACAATTTAAAACAGCTTGCTTTACCAAGGTCTTCATTCAATTGCGATTTCTTAGTTGAAAATTTTATTTTAGGAAAAATTTCTTTATATGAAGGATCAATTTGGCCTCCAAACCTTGAAGATGTAATTCTTTGTGGAAACATTACCAATGATTTTATAAGCACATGTTTTCTTCCTGTAAATTTGAAAAAACTATCCATATGTTACTGTCCTTTACTAGATGATATCTCTATTTTTAAAATTTTAGATCGATGTGGCTATACTCTAGAGTCAATTCAGTTTGGGTATCCTTTAACGAAACTGAGGGAAGATTCTTTGGATAATGTTTTAAGATATTGTTCCAGTTCACTAAAAGAGCTAACAATTGTAGCAGATTATGTATCAAAGTACTTTTTTCTAGATGAAAGTAATATAGCCACAAATTTACATACTCTTACTATAAATTGTTCAGGTTCATTAGGTCAAATAAACAAGATTCATCCAGATGATGTAACAATAGCATTAATGGAAAACAGACTTCCTGCTCTGAAAACTTTGTATATATCCATTAAAATTGGATGGAATTTAAAGTCTGATGATGTGAATGATTTAATTTCAGTATTTGAAGATCAAGGTGGGTCAATATATCTTACATATTAAGTTGTATCATTATTTATTTCAATAAATAAATTATAAAAAAATTATATATATATAAAAAAGCATCTTATTTATAATTAAAATTTTAGTTTTTTTTACATTTTGCATATTTTTCGTGTTTATATATATATATATATATATTTCTGTTTCAAAAAAAAAAACACAACATCCTTAATCCCAACATAAACATATAAAATCAAAACCCACAAACTTTTAACTATAAACTAGTACATATCTTTTTATATAGTTATGAAAATGTCAAATAATTTACATGCTGTCCATTTATCCTTTTTTAAATATGATGTTACCCCACAAGTAATTTATCAATCTGAACATACTTTTTCAATAGTCAATTTAAAACCAATTACTCCTCACCATATTTTAGTTATTCCTAAAAGACACTGTAAACAATTATGTGAACTAAACTCTATAGAAGTTACAGATTTTTATAATTCAGTACATCTATTATATAGATTTATAAGACACCTTACTGATGCTAATGGGGTTAACTTGGCTATTCAAGATGGAGAATTGTCAGGCCAATCTGTTCCACATGTACATGCCCATATTATACCAAGATAT
>LXPE01000011.1:214416-224593 GCA_001664025.1 Hanseniaspora valbyensis NRRL Y-1626
TATATAAATGAATATTATAAATATATTTTTCTTTATTCCTTTTATTTTTAAAGATTAAATATATATATATATATAATAAAAATAATAATAACATTCATAAACCATTAAGAAAACTACCACTTAATAAAAAAAAAAAATGGTTACTAAAATGAATGCTTTAAAAATTTCTAAAGACAGAACTACTGTCGTTGAAGAAACTTCAATTCCTGAATTTTTCTTACCAAACCAAATTTTAATTAAAGTTAAAGCTGTTGCTTCAAATCCAACAGATTGGAAACATATAAGTTATGGTATAGGTCCTGTTGGTTCAACAGTTGGTTGTGATGCTGCTGGTATTATTATTAAATTAGGAAGAAATGAAACAGAACAAAAATTCATTACTGATAAATTTGGTTATAAAGTCGGTGACTTTATTACTGGTGTAGTTCATGGTGCATCTGTTTTACATCCAGAAAATGGAGCTTTTGCTGATTACGCTTTACTTGATTCATCAATATGTACCAAATTTACTACTAAAACCACCGATGGTTATGAAGAAGGTAAAAAATTAGGTGACATTATTGAAAGTGGTTCTTCTATTGACTCCTTTGAAAAAGCTGCAACTTTGCCAGTCAGTTTATACACAGCAGTCATGGTTTTAATTATAAACCTTGGTAAAAAATTAGAGTTTGTTGACTCTTCATCTGAATGGCAAGATGCTAATTCTACTTTATTGGTTTATGGTGGTGCTACTGCTTTTGCTCTAAATTTGTTGCAATTGAATAAATTAACCAAATCTTTCAAGAATGTTGTTACCATTGCTTCTTCCAAACATGAAAAAGTTTTAAAAAGCTATGGTGTTACAGAAAACTTTGATTACAAGATTGAAGGATTCTTAGAAACTATTGTTAAAAAGTATCCTAACATTAATGTTATTATTGATGCTGTTTCCAATGAAAATACTTTTAATGATTCTTATGCTACTGCTAAAAAGCTTTACAAGAATGAAAAAATCAAGCTTATTAACTTAATGGCTTGGGACAACAACAAAGTTCCAGAAGATTTAAGAGATGTTGAGAAAGTTGACGTTGGAAGCACTTTATTGTACTGTGTTTTGGGTTTGGAAGTACCATTTGGTCCAGTTACTATTCCAGCAAATGAAGTATACAGAAAAATTGCTGTTGAGAACATTCCAAAATTAAATAAAATTGTTGCTGATGGTTCATTAAAATGTATAACCATTAAGATAAATGAAAAAGAAGGCTTAGAAGGTGCTGCAGATGCTGTTGAAGGTATTAAATTAGGTAAAAACAGAGGTGAAAAATTTGTTGCCAGAATTTAAATTTAAAAGAAGAAAAAAAAAATTTAATATATATATTAAGCTAATAGTATTAAAAAATCATAATATAATAGTGTTTTTACGGGGGTTTTTTGTTTTAATTTATAAATATTATATATATAGTTAAGAGTAGTTATATATATATATATATATACATTTATATATTAGTTGATAAAAGTATTAATCCAATATTAAAATTTTAATTTTTAGCATAGCGTTAAATGTTTAAATGTTTTAAACGAAAATTTCAGCACATAATCAATCTTTTGCAAGAGCATTATCTTTTTCACCATTTATTCTTTTGACTCTTATTGGTTCCCAATTGGAATTATCTTCTGTAATGTTTTGTAGTCTATAAAATTCTTCTTTCAAATCCACGGGTCTTTTATTCAATGACTTCTCTAAATCATCAGCATTAATTATCTGTACTTTTGTATCGTCTCTATCAATTTTCACTTGATAAAATTCTGTCAAAAGGTATTGACCTAGTGTTACCAATGTAAGAAATGGTAACCCAAAGTATAAAAATGGTTTTTCTCTAAAATTTTTAGCATATTTACCAGCAAAACTTTTTTCGTATAATTCTTGTTGTTTCTTTGATCTAAAAGCTCTGAATCCAAATGATGATGACATTGTTTGTTTAATTAATTTATATTTATATATGTATATATTGGTTATTGGTTAACTTGTAGTAATCAGAAAAGAAAAAAAAAGATTAACCTATTATATAAGAATATTTAAATTGACTTAATCTGTCTGGTATAAAGATAAATGTAAAATTTGAGGAAAAAAAAAAAAAAAAAGATTTAGGATTATAAAAACGTGACTCTCGGTGAAAAGATATTTGAAAAAAAAAAAACAATCCGAGAGTTGCTGCAACTTTTATAACTGCCTAAAATTTCAATTGTTGAAATGATTTGTATTCGTATAAAACATTTTCAATTAAATATATAAAGTTTTTCCTTTCAATAAAACAAAAAATTGTTATTAAACTTTGATTTTATTTTTTTACTTAAAGTTAATTCCTAACAGTAAAACTGTAAACATAACATTAATATCAATTCACGTGGTTTGCATTTTGCGCTGTTGTTGTTTTTTTTTCTTTTCTTTCTTTTTTTTCATCTCCCTTTCTGCAACCTGAAAAATTCTGAAAATATTTAACGGGCCGAATATATTAGAAACTTTGAAGAAAGGAAAAAAAAAAAATTTTTGTTTTTAGATTTCTCAAGATTACTCATCAAATTAAGTAGAAGAGATAAATTTCAAAAAAAAAAAAAATTAAAAAAGATATTTAAAAAAAAATTTCTTTAAATTGTTTGTTTATTTTTTTTTTATCTCTTTGAAATATTAAAATTAAACAATAATATAAACCAAAATCTCAAATTTATATATAAATACGTATTTATTTATTTCAAAATATTATAATGTTGAGATCATGTATTAAGCCATTGATGAGATCCTCTGTTGTTTCAACAAGATCTTTTCAAACACAAACTGCTTTGAAACAAGAAATTAAAAAATTCAATAAATACTCTGCTGTCTTGACTGAGCCAGTATCTCAAGGTGCTTCCAGAGCTATGTTATATGCTACTGGTTTCAAAAAAGATGATTTCACTAAGGCTCAAGTTGGTGTTGGTTCTTGTTGGTGGAGTGGTAATCCATGTAATATGCATTTAATGGACTTAAACAACTTATGTGCTAAATCTTGTGAAGAAGCTAACTTAAAGGGTATGCAATTCAACACTATCGGTGTATCTGATGGTATTTCCATGGGTACTACTGGTATGAGATACTCCTTACAATCCAGAGAAGTTATCGCTGATTCCTTTGAAACTATTATGATGGCTCAACATTATGATGCCAACATTGCTATTCCATCTTGTGATAAAAACATGCCAGGTGTTATAATTGCTATGTTGAGACACAATAGACCAAGTATCATGGTTTATGGTGGTACCATTTTGCCAGGTTCTTGTTCCTCTGCCAAGTCTAATGAAAATATTTCTGAAAAGATTGATGTTGTTTCTGCTTTCCAAAGTTATGGTCAATTGATTTCCAATCAAATTAACGAACCAGAAAGAGATGACATTTTGCAACATGCTTGTCCAGGTGCTGGTTCTTGTGGTGGTATGTACACTGCCAACACTATGGCTTCTATTGCTGAAGTTATGGGATTAACCATGCCAAACTCTTCTTCTTCTCCAGCTGTCTCTAAAGAAAAAGCTGCTGAATGTAAGAACATTGGTAACTCTATTAAAAAGACTATGGAATTAGATATCAGACCAAGAGATTTAGTCACTAAAGACTCTATTGAAAATGCTATTACATATGTTATGGCCACTGGTGGTTCTACTAATGCTGTTTTGCATGTTTTAGCTATAGCCAAGTCTGCTGATATTCCATTGACTCCAGCTGATTTCCAAAGAATCAGTGACAAGACTCCATTATTGGGTGATTTCAAGCCTTCTGGTAAATACGTAATGGCTGATTTACAACAATATGGTGGTACCCAGGCTGTTATTAAGTATCTATATGACTTAGGTTTGTTGAAGGGACACACTATGACTGTTACTGGTGAAACTTTGGGTGAAAGAGCTGATAAATTTGCTTCAATGCCAAAAGATCAACCAATAATGAGACCATTAAGCAACCCAATCAAAACCACTGGTCATATTCAAATCTTGTATGGTTCTTTAGCCCCTGGTGGTTCTGTTGGTAAAATCACTGGTAAGGAAGGTGTCTACTTTAAGGGTAAAGCCAGAGTATTCGATAACGAACCAGCTTTCATTGATGCTTTAGAAGCTGGTGAAATTAAAAAGGGTGAAAAGACTGTTGTTATCATTAGATACGAAGGACCAAAGGGTGGTCCGGGTATGCCGGAAATGTTGAAGCCATCTTCTGCTTTAATGGGTTATGGTCTAGGTAAAGATTGTGCTTTGTTAACTGATGGTAGATTCTCTGGTGGTTCCCATGGTTTCTTGATTGGTCATATCGTTCCAGAAGCTGCTGAAGGTGGTCCAATTGGTTTAGTTCATGATGGTGATGAAATCATCATTGATGTTGAAAATAATGTTATTGATTGGATGGTATCTGATGAAGTTAAGGCTGCTAGAAAAGCTGCTTGGACTCCTCCACCTCCAAGATACACTAGAGGTTGTTTAAGCAAGTATGCTAAATTAGTTACTGATGCTTCTCAAGGTTGTGTTACCGATGCTTGATTTTATCAAGTTTAAATAAAATTAACTTATTTCTTTTTTTTTTTTTGATAAAACTGATAAAAAAGAAAAAAAAACGGTATTTTTTAAGTTGTCTAATAGAGGAAAAAGAAAAAAACAAACATACTTTAGTTTATTTTCCAGTTGAAAAGACTCTTAAGGATGTATAATTTTATAAATATATATCCTATTATTTATTTCTATGTCAAAAAAAAAAAAAAGAAGAGAGAGAGAAGAAAGATGTTAATTTATGTAAATTATCTATTGAATATATATTTACTTTATTAAAACTATGAGGTTTTTCTTCTACATAATAAAAAAAAATAAAGATATGATTAATTCTTTATATAACTACAAAGTTTATTAATTAAAGAATTAATAATATTAATACATAATATTAAATCCGATTAAATATTTATTTTTTTTTTGTTGTGTTTATTTTTAAATTTAAAAATTTGAAAAATTTAAAAGAACACGTAAACTTTTTTTTAGTATAAATTTTTCTCTAAGAAGAAAAAGATTAAAAAAATATATATTATTTTTTTTAAAAAATTACCAAGAAACCCAATAAATAGTAACAATATCAATTCATTTTCTTCTACTTTTTTTCTTTGTGAAGTTCTTTTTTTTTTTTAACAAAAATTAAACTATACCTAGAAAAACAATGATGATTTGCAATAGTATTACTGCTTTTATGCTACTATTAGTAGTACAGTTCTCTCATTTCATTAAAGCTATTAATATAGATTTTTTTAATCAATTAATAGAAGTCAATGAAAATAGATTGTTGATTGATAGAAACAATCTTTTGATTAGTGACTCAAATGATGCAACTATATTTAAATTTAAGTTGCAATATGACTACAACGATTTTATAAGTGATCTTGTTGTTATTGATAACCTTGCTAAGAGTAATGAGAATCAAAAGAGTAATAGCATTTTACCTTATAGCTATGATTCATCAACCAACAGCATTGATGTTGATATTACAGGTATTGAAAGTGCAGATTTAGACATTGATATTGTGATTCAATATTCTTCTCAACTATTGAAAACTGAAAATCAAGTTATTAGTTCATTAGCTGATGATATTCAATCACTTTATTTCCCAATACACAAAACTCCATTGACCAATTACCACATTGATAAATTTGAAAGAACTTTAGTCAAATCATTAGTTGATGATAGCAAAGCATTGAGATTCTCAGATCAAGAAACCTCATTCATTTCATTAAATGACAATGGTGAGTATATTAACAAATTGTCAATAACTGATGTTGAACCAAATTCTGAAGAACAGATTGATACAGTCAACGTTTACTTTGATTTCAATAAACCACTTTTAACTGTTACTAAAGCTATCAGAAATGTATATTTATCCCATTGGTCAAATACAATTCAGTTTGATGAACATTACATTATAGAAAATGATGTTCCAAAATTGGCTAAAACTTTCAAAAGAAAGGAATATATGAGTTATCAAAGTATGAAACATGGTGGAAGTGGTTTGGCATTATCACAATTTGAAGCTGTGTTACCAAAGGGAAGTTTTGATCACTATTATAGAGATGATTTAGGTATGATCACAACTATGAGAGTTCTTCACCACCCAAGAGCAAACTTTGACACTTTTGCATTAAAACCAAGATACCCAGTTTTAGGCTCTTGGAATTATATTTTCAATATTGGTTGGTACAATAAGCTAGAACAATTTTCTCACTTCTTATCATCCTCCAATGGTAACCAAGAATTTTTGTTGGAATTGCCAGTTTTGAATGGTGCTAGTGATTTAATTTACCAAAATATGACTATCAATGTTATCTTACCTGAAGGAGTCAAAATTAAATCTATCTATGCACCAGACTTGAACTCTTTACCAGGTACTGATAAAAACCCTAAAGTTGAGTTCAACAAATTTGAAAACTTATTTGATTACAGTGATGACAAGTCTACAGAAGTCAAAATAACTTACAGTGATGTTAACATTAACAGTAACTTGTTGAAAATTGAAAATAGTGATAACAAAATTTTTGTCAAGTATGAAATTAACAACTTTAAAGTATACCATGAAAAAGTTTTAAGATTAGCTTTATGGATTTTCTTGGCATTAATTTCTGTTTACTTATTAGGTGCTATAAATGACAATTTGAGAAAGTAATTTACTTATATATTATATTTAATTAATGAAAATAGATATATATATGATATTAAATGTTAATATCTACAAACTTTTTTTCATTTTTATTATTATTTAAGTATTATCTATTTTTTGAAAAAAAAAAATTTTTTAATTTTAATATTTAATTTTTTTTTTTCAAACATATTTACTATTACATTTTTTTTTTTTTTAAATTATATAAACAAAATTAAAAACCAGTGTTTCTTTTTTTTATATTTCTTATTGTAAAAGAAAAACAAAATGGAATGTACAACTTTTGAAAAATGTCTTGTTAATGAAAAATTTACATCAACATTAAATGCTTTTAAACGCTCAATTAGATCAACAGATAATTCAGATAAAAATAATGATGAAATAAAAGAAATTAATAATAAACAACTTGAAAGTGTTTTGAGTAGTAATGAAATTTTACTTGACTACATACAAGATTCATCTGTTGATTATATTAACACTTCTTATAAAAATATTATTTTAGAAAAAATTAAAGATATTCATTACCTTCAAATTCAATCCTTTCTAGCTACCGGAAGCAGAAATGAAGATGTAAATTATAGTAAAGAGAAAACTGAAAGAGTTGGTCATATTGATAAAAGTGATGCAAATATGTATGTTTTTAAATCACAATCAAAACAACTTTTTTTACAAAATCAACAAATGATCAGAAATGCATATAAACAACAACCTTATAATTCTAATGAGCAAAAAAATGATACTATTACTTTTTTAGTTAATATAAATTCTTTAGAAGCACCTAATATTAAAATGATGAGTAAAAACTTTTTAAACAATCTCCTCCAGCAAATAGTTTTCAGTGATGATGAGAATTTATATAAAACAGATGTTTACAAAATTTATGCACCTGATGATGCTGTTAAATGCCACCAATTTATGAACAACAATCAAATTGATTTGGATATTGGTTTGTATGGATTATTTTTCATTGGTAAGCTCATGAAAAATATTTTGAATATAACAACCTTGAAAAAATTGAGAATTATATGTTTTTATAACGATTTTAAAAAATTTATACCAACAGTCATTGAAGAATTTTTTGTTAGATTAAATGAGATACTATTAGATATTCATAATTCAGATGATGTTGAGGAAGTGGTGGAATTTATAAATGTGTTTGATAATGAAAGTGATAATGTTTCTTTCAGTGAGGATGACTTATCTTTGAATTTTTTCTGAAAACACAAAAAGACAAATATTTTTAAATTATCAGAAATTTGAACTATTTTGTAATTCAGATTTTCATTTGGTTAATGAATCTGAAGAACCAAATGGTGAGTTTATGATTTCAAATAAAATGTTTATGAAATTCATGGAAACTTTGAATTGGAATATTGCGTTTGATGAGAAGCTTTTACAAAAATTGATTGAACAACTCTTATTTGATATAGATAAAGGTTATTGGGTTTCCTATTTAGAAGATTTTTTTACAGAAGTTTTAGTTTATCATTTTGATGGTGCAATCCATTCAACAAACAAAATTGTCATATATAGCATTTTAGCAATTGATTCTGAATGCATATATGTTGAATCCAAGAATTCTAGTATTGAATATGTTTTGACAGACACATCATTTCAAAAACACTTGGAAATGCTAGCAACACAAAATGATCTTACCAGTATAAATGAATGTGAATATATTCTTCAACACAAGGAAATTTTACTTGAAAAAATTGAAACAGATTTTGCAAAAAAAATACCTGTAGTTAATAGTTTCTTCAAATATTTAGTTCATGAAGATTATTACAGTAACAATAATAATAAAATTAATGATGTAAATTTTTTTGAGCTCTATTGTAATGTTATACAATTTATAAAGACAAAAGACAATAGAAATATTAAAAGATTTATAAGAGACGTTTATGCTTATGATAATGACGAATTAATAGATGATTTTATTAACAAAGGTTTGGAGTTTGATCTCAATACTTCAGATATATTTTTGAATTTTAAATTAATTGATGATCTTAACATATTACAAAATGTTAATCCAAATTATAGATACAATATGCTTCAATATGATATAGAAGATGAATTTAAGGAATCTAAGAAAAAACCATATTTGTTTATTGCATATAAAACGATGCTAGAACTTTTTCATCATATTGATATATCAGTTAAGCTTGGTGATTTATATTATTGTTTCAAAGAAAACATTAAAGACAAAATACCCTTTGATGATGATCATTCTATTATGACTTTGTTTATTTACACAATTAACCAAATGACACATTCTGGATTTTATGAAATAACTAATTTGCATGCTGTGAAAAATGCATTTAAAGGATTATAAAATTATTATATATATGTTCAAATTTTAATACTTTTTATAACACTGAGTAATGATGTGGAATAGGCATGTGACTATTTTTGATTTATAACTAACACATTTACAAAAAATAAAAATCCAAAAAAAAAAAAATTTTTGTGTTTAATTTTTTTTTTTTTTTATTGGTCCATATGATTTAGCTAAAATACTTAAAAACAACACATAAATAAATATAAAACCAAAGTTAAATTCTCTTTTTTATATTTAAAAAAACTTTTTTTGTTTAGTTAATTGTTGGATAGTTTACACTTTTTTTTATTAAAAAATAAAAAAATGACTTCTCAACAACAAACACCGTTAACCCAAAAGTTGATACCTATTATTGACAAGTTGAGTAACATTGTTTATGAGCAAAACTTAAATGCAGGTGTAGATAGTGATGATTTTATTGATTTACCAAATATCACAGTTATAGGTTCTCAATCTAGTGGTAAGTCAAGTATTTTAGAAACATTAGTTGGTAAGGATTTTTTACCAAGAGGAACAGGTATTGTTACTAGAAGACCATTGGTATTACAATTGTGCAATATCAACCAAACAGATATTGCAGTTTTGGATTTGGATTCACAAGATTATCTTAAAGAGTCTCAACAAAGTGACACTGAAGGAGAAATCACTTTAGAAGAACATCTGAGAAGAACTAACAAAAACTATCAAAAGCCTACTGATGCAAAGCCTTTGATGGAATGGGGTGAATTTTTACATTACCCTGGTAAGAGATTTTTTAATTTTCAAGATATTAGAAAAGAAATTGAAAATGAAACTTTTAGAATTGCTGGAAAAAATAAAGGTATTTCAAACAACCCAATCAATTTAAAAATTTACTCACCAAATGTTGTTAATTTGACATTGGTAGATTTGCCTGGTATCACCAAAGTTCCTATTGGAGAACAACCAGCAGATATTGAATTCCAAATTAAAAATTTAATTTATGACTACATTTCTAAACCAAATTGTATTATTTTGGCAGTTTCGCCAGCAAATCAAGATTTGGTTAACAGTGAATCTTTGAAGTTTGCTAGGGATGTTGATCCTTTAGGGAAAAGAACTATTGGTGTCATTACCAAATTGGATTTAATGGATGATGGAACAAATGCTTTAGACATTTTAACAGGGAAAGTTTA
>LXPE01000011.1:271762-286805 GCA_001664025.1 Hanseniaspora valbyensis NRRL Y-1626
ATTATTCACAGATTAATTTAAGATCTAATTCATGGAATCCTGTTTTATTACATTCCCATCACCAAGTTTATCCAGTTGGATCTAGACAAAGACAAGTTACTGGTTATGGACATTTAGATTCAAATAACGACTGGATAATTTATCCCCCAAGAGATTTACCAAGTAATTCAAATAATTTAATCAGTAATAATTCAGTAATCAGATTAATTCATAAAAATTTAGAAACTAATCTTCATACACATGAAATTCCAAGTGCTTTAGATTTTGAAAATTATGAAGTTTCTGGTTACGGTAGTTTGGAAGTTGGTGATTTCAAGGATAATTGGAAAATTGAATTAGTCAATGAAGTTGATGGTGATAGTATTTATCCAGTGTTGAGTAAAATAAGAATTAGAAATGTGGAAATGGATTGTTATCTATCCCTTTCTGGTAATTTACTACCAAACTGGGGTTTCAAACAAAATGAAGTTATTTGTAAGCCTGTAGAAGAATTTAATAGATCTGGTTTGCTCAAATCTTTTGTGACCCAAATTGTTCCTTCTATGGTATGGGCATTTCATGACACTTCTAATGAATGGATTGTTGAATTTCATGAAAGAACAATTGATGTTGATGAAAGTGCTTTGAAACCTAAACCTTTTACTAAACCTGAACAAAATTTCTTTGAAAATTTCGCAATTGTAAACTACAAAATGCAAATGACAAATAATGCACTAGTTCCTGATTCTGACAAATATGATTCATTAGCTTCTTCTCCATTTTATTGGCCAATTAACTACAAAGGTTTAAGAATGAATAATTGGGGTCAATCTAAACAGGATATTAGATACTATTTAGTGTATGGCATCTATCAATGTTGGTTTGGTTCCATCTGTTTATTAGCTAGTTTGTTTTTAGGTTTAATCCAAGCTACTAGACTCAATAGAGGAAAAATTTCAAGTGATTCTAAAAACAAAACAAATGATAATTATGTCTCTGTAAATAGTTTCATATTCTGGTTACCTGTATTGTGCTATTTTGCTCATTATTTACCATTTATCATCATGGCTAGAGTAACTTATGTTCATCATTACTTGCCATGCATATTCTTCAAAAGTGTTATAATATGTAATATTTTGAATTTGATTATGCAAAGAATGAAACAAAGATATGTCCAATATATTTTCATGGTTTTCAACTTTGCCATCGTGGTATATACTTATTGGCTTCTAAAAAGTTTTGCACAAGGTATGTCTGGATTATCACTAAATTATGAATATTTACAATTATTACCATCTTGGAATATAGTTTAGATTAAAAAGATATATATATATATATATGTTTATATAAGACAGTTTATAGTAGTGAGATTTTATAGATTCTTAATGAAGTATCTTTACTAGAAGTTGCCAAATATATACTACCATCTTCACTTTTTTTCATTTGATTAAATCTTAACTTATTGATTCTATCACAAGGTTTACCCAAACCAAATTGTAAATTAGTATATTCAACAATCTTTTTTTCTTGGCCGCTTAAAGTTAAAAGTCTCAAGTCACCATCATTTAAACCAGCACATAACAATATATCGTTGCCATCATTTATTAATGTATTATAAACTGAAACAGCAGTTACTGGTTCTTTAAATCTTAAACTAGATACTAATTCATAATCATCTTTAGTCTTATTAAAACTCCAGTACTTGACAGTTTTATCTCTAGAAACAGTGACAAAACCATTTTCATCAAATTGTTTTGGTAACCACTCACAATCCCAGATAATTTTACTATGTGGCTTCATATTAGATTTAAAGATTTCAAAATTCAATTTTCCTTCGTCATTAACAGACTTTTTCCAAACACACCAAGTTCTATCTCTAGAACAACTTAATAAATATTCACCGCATGGACTAAATTTCAAAGATGTAATAGTCAAATTATGGAACTCCATGATGATATTATCTATTAAAGTATAATCATCTAAATTAAAAATTTTAATTTGAGAATTCTTTTTAGTGTTAGATTTATTACAACTGGCTAAGACATTTAAAGATTTGTTGTAATCAAAGCAGGAAATTTCAAAACCATGACCATATAATTTTTCAGTTTCTGGATACAAAGTAAATCTTTGCAGTTGATCTTCCAATGGTGGCTTAGCCAAATTATCCAAAATGTTATTAATCATATCATTATCAGTAGAAGCATTAATACCTTCTTCTTGGTTAGAGTCAACTTCTCCAGCTTTATTAGATAAACCTAAAGTTGGCATAGATGCAATTTGAGAAACATCCTTTGTATTAAATTCAATATTGGAAAATTTTTTCAAAATATTAGCAACATTCTTTGGCTCTTTGAATATTCTGATAATTTTTTCTTCTCCAGCACTAACAAATTCTGTAGGAGAAATAGATTCAATATTAGTCAAATCATAACCATGAATTTGAGGTCTAGCAAATTCTCTCCACTCCTTATCACCACTTGTTAAGTTTTTAGCATACAATCTTGTTGTTTGATCTAAAGATGTGGATAATAAATATTCACCTTTAGTTGCTTCCCAAGAAAGACCATTACATTCCAATGTTGGTCCTAAAATAAATAATTCTTGCTCCCAATCTTGAGCATAATAATTATCTTCGAATATTAGCTCCAGTTTTTGTTCTTCTTCCGCTTCTTCTTCTTCCAAAGATTGAACTTGTAACTCAGGAGTTTCTTCCTTTGTAATTACTTTGTTAACAACCCTAGACCAACATCTCCAACTACCAGTTTTACCACTAGTGTAAATAAATTCTTTGTTAGATTCATTACTATATTTTTCATTGATTATCCAGAAACAAGACCAGAAACCACCAGAAGAACCTGTTGCTGTTGTGGAACCTTTAGCTGATATTTCACCTAGTCTATTGTTACAAACCCAGATATCAGATTTTTTATCAACTTCCCAAATCATCAATTCTGTGTTGGCTGTAGCAGATAATAATTGTAATTTCTGATTGTTAGGATGGAACTTTATACATTGAATCCAATCATCATGTCCCATAATTAAAGAATCAAAATTAATAGCCATTTGATCTTTTCCATCCTGGAATTCAATAGGAAACTTTTTATTGTTTAATAAAACCATTTTATTTTTTTTAATTTCATTTTCTAAAGCTTCAGGGTCTTTGAATTCTAAATTCCAAATTCTGATATAACGATCTTGAGAACCAGTGGCTAATAACCAACGTTCATCTGAAATTTTGATATAATCCATGCATTTAATCCAGTCCTCATGACCCTTTAATTGTGCTTGTAAATGAAGTTCCTTAGTTTCTAATTCAAAAGTATAAACAAACAAGTCAACAGAGGTACCACCAATAAAAATAATATATTTGTCTTTTTCAACATTGATCATTTCTGAACATAATGGATGTAGTCTTTCGTTTACTTTAAATTCTTTGATAATATTCCAATCTTGACCATTTTCAAAAATTCTGAAAACACCATTACTATCACCAATTAACAAGCAATTGTTTCTGTAAGAAACACTGTTGATACTATGCATAGTATCTTTTTCCATATTATTTATTTGTATTGTTTTAAATAATTTGTAATCTTCCCAGATTATAAAACTACCATCTTCACTACATGTTATCAATTGGTTATTTTTAGAATTATCTTGGTATTGTAAGCAAGTAACAATGGCTTTATGACCATTCAAAATATGTAATAGCTTGTTGTCTGTATCATAAATTAATACAGATCTATTGCAACCAATAGCAATGTGATTACTATTTTTATTGCATGATTGAATGTTTGTTTGTTTATTTGTACCAATGGCTATGTGATCCAATTCAACAGATACCATTTTTAAATATATATATAGTAATTGATAATTTGTTATTTTTGGTTTTTTGAATAATAATTTGTTCTTCTATAACTCTTTGCAGTGTCTATTTAATCTAATATTTAAAAAATGAAAATAAAATTTTTTTTTTTTGTTAAAATTTGAAAAAAAAGAAATTATAATGCTTTTTTTTTTTTAAAAGATGAGCTAAACCAAAAATTTTAAATTTTAGTCAATCTTTTTTAAATCCGGAAAAATTGCTTTTTTTTTCCCTCTCTCTTTTACTTTAAAAATGCTTTTATTAATAATTATATATATATATATATAATAAAAAAATTAATTACTTTTCACCTTTATCCATATCATCTCTTGAAACTCTTTTCCCTCTTTTTTTATTATTTTTCTTTTCCTTACTTTTTCTATTCATTTCCATAATAACCTCACTATTACATCTTTCAACATTATCTCTCAATTGAAGAACAAGTGGTTTATTAATTTCATCCTTTTGTAATTTTAATCCCAAAACTTGTTCAATTCTTAATATTAATTCAAGATCATATTGAGAAACCAATGATATGGATTTACCTGATCTACCAGCTCTTGCAGTTCTACCTACTCTGTGAATATATGACTTAGAATCTATAGGAATATCATAATTAATAACCATATCAACAAAAGGAATATCTAACCCTCTAGCAGCAACATCTGTAGCAATCAATAAATTTCTCTTGTTTGCTTTGAAAAGATCTAAAGCACCATTTCTTTGTTGTTGAGATAAATCACCATGCAAAGCACATGATCTAAAATCTAACATATTCAATAATACATTTAATCTTTCACAATTTGATTTGGTTCTTGTGAAAATAATAACAGATTTATTTAAATGTTCACTTAATAAATATACCAAGATGGTATTCTTAAGACCACCTGGAACAACAATTAATGATTGTACCAATGTTTCTACAGTTTTATTATTTTCGTTACATTTGATTAAGATAGGATTTCTTAAAGCAACTTTTGTTAACTTATTTAATTTCTCTGTTAATGTGGCAGAGAACAAAAAGTTTCTTCTTCCATTTGTATCATCAGCAATAGGTAAAATCTTTAATATTTTGTCAATAGCTGGACCAAATTCAAGATCTAATAATCTATCAGCTTCATCCATAATTAAAAATTTCAAATTTTTCAAGTTGAAACCTTTTGTGTTTTCTAAATGATCCATTAATCTACCAGGAGTAGCAATAATAACATGCGGTTTTTTCATTAATTCTCTACTTTGTTCCAACATATTCATACCACCAACAATACAACATGTTTTCAACCCCATTTCTAAACCTAAGGCATCGAAAGTTTTTTGTATTTGCAATGCTAATTCTCTAGTAGGAACAAGAACCAAACAATAGTTGTGCAATTTATCATACCAAAGTTGGTTTAAAACAGGAATGGCAAAAGCAGCTGTTTTACCTGAACCTGTTTGAGCAATACCAATAATATCATTGCCTTTTAATGCAGCTGGAATAGATTTTGCTTGAATTTCAGTTGGTTTGGTAAAGTTCAATTGCTTGATAGTGGCTTGCAATTCAGGTACAAGATCCAAATCTTGAAAAGAAGTAATATGTTTTTCATTGTCAACTTTTTCATTTTCTGTCTCTTGATTTTCTTTCAAACTATCTTTTTCGTCACCATTGTCATTTTCGTCTGTTTCTAATGCTTTTTGTTTCATATTTTCTAAAGCTTTTTGTTTAATTTTTTCAGCTAATGATTTAACATCATTTGAAGAAGAAACTTTAACTTTCTTACTAGATTCTTTATGTTTATTTTCTCTGATACCCATTTTTTAAAATAAATAAAAATAACAAAATATTTGCTTTATTAAATATAATTAGATAGATATCTGGTTTGTATATGTATATCTTGTTATATCATCACTTGAAATTAAATTATTATTTTTTTTTTTTTTAAATTTCTTTTTTGTATAAAAAATAGTCTAAAGCATCAGACGAGAAAAAAAAAAAAAGAAACGTGATTTCATAACACTTTTTTTTTTTTGATTTAAATTAATTTATTCTATTGATAAAACATTAGAATTTAGTGGCAGATTTAAAAGATTAAATGTTTACATGTAGTTCAAAAAAGTATATATATATATATATATAATTACTTATAGCTAATTTGATAACTTTAAAAAAAAAACATTTATATTAATAAATTTTAAATGTAAACAAATTTTTTAAATAAATATAAACATTTTTTTACTAGTGAAAAAAGTCAATCGGATATTATTCTCCTTTAGGTAATTTAAACATTGCTTTTTTTTTATATACCTTAACAAGATTTCCCGATTAAGAAACAGCAAAAAAAAAAAAAAGTTACAAACAAAATTAATATACATTTTTTTTATGTTCAAAAAAAAAAAAACAACAATTAAATATATTCATACAACTTTTAGGTGAAAAAAAAAAACATAATAATAAACCAACAATAATATAGTAAAAAACCACATAATTTTACCATGGCTAAAAGAAGAACTAAAAACAGAACTCATGTTCCTGTTGAAAATGACAAAAATACTAACATACCTAAATCCATTTGTATCAGATTAGGATCTTTAGCTATGAAAAATAAATCTTTGAAACAATTAACTCATGATTTCAGATTGATTTTATCACCACATACTGCGATTAGATTAAAAGAATTAAATAAAAATAAATTAAAAGATTTTATTGTGATGTGTTCACCTTTAAATGTTACACATCTTTTTACATTCACCCAATCTGATAACAATGAAAATGACATTTATTTGAAATTAGGAAAATTACATAATGGTCCTACTATTACTTTTAAAGTAAATGAATATTCTTTAATCAAAGATGTAAATAGATTTAAACATAAAAGTATCAACACTCATAGTTTAATTTTTCAAGAGCCTCCATTGCTAGTAATTAATGGTTTTAAGAATGATATTCCTCAAGAAAAAATTATTATCAGTCTTTTCCAAAACATTTATCCTCCTATCAATCCAATGCAAAAGAAGATTGAAGATATTAAAAGAGTTCTTTTAGTTAATAAGTTAGAGGATGGTACTGTTGAAGTTAGACATTATATGATTGTGATAAAGGATTTAATAAACAAGGAAGATATTAAAGCAAAAAATATTGATAAACTTTTAAAATTGAAAAAAGATGACCGTAGAACTATTCCAAATTTGAAAAAGAAGAAAGATATATCCTCTCTAGTATTAGAAGATTTAGGTTATATGACTAGTGATAATGAAAGTGATATCGAAGAAGAACAAATTATTAAACAAGAAGAAGAGATCAAACAGGAATTGGAAGCTGAAAGTAAAGTCTTGTCTAAAGAAAATGAGCAAGAAGAAGTCGAGGTTAAACAAGATGAAGATGATGAAGAAGCTTCATTTAAAAAACAAAAATTGAATGATGGATCTTTTAAAAAACAATCAAATAGCAACAAAAAAGCTATTAAACTTCAAGAAATTGGTCCTAGATTATCATTATCATTATTAAAAATAGAGAGTGACTTATTCAAAGGTGAAACTTTATTCCATAGTTATATTAAAAAATCTAGTAAAGAAATTCAAGAATTACAAAAGAAGCATGACGAAAAAGTTAAACTGAAAGAGCAAAGAAAGAAAGAGCAAGAGGCTAATTTGTTAAGAAAGAAAGAAGCAAAAGAAGACAAGAAGAGAAGAAAAGATGAGAGAAGACAATTGAAGAAAGAACAACAACAACAACAGGAAGAAAATGATGATGCCAATTCTGAAGATAAAGGAAAATCAGTTTCTGAAGATGAATCTTCAAGTGAAGAAGAATACGCGGACATTCCTGAAGATATTGATAGTGATTTATTAAGTGAAATTGATGAAAATCCATCTGATGATGAATGATTTACACAAGCTTAATGATGTTATATAGATAAAAAAAATAGTTACCCAATTATTACTGTTTATTAATTTTCAACTTTACAAGAAACTCACCCCCACCTCCAAATACTAATATCAATTTTTTTTTAAACAATATAGTATTATTATTGTATTAATACCTTTTTATTTATTTATAGATGATAGCTGGAAGAGAATATGAAAGATATATGCTAATGTTTATATAGTAGATAAACTTTTCTATCTAGAAAAATTAACAATTGTAAACAGATAAAAAACAAAACAAAAAATCAACTTAATGCATCATGCATAGGACACCAGTTTCGAGAAATTTGAACAGTTAGATCGTCATGATTGTTCCCTAGTTTTGATCTTTTTTTTTCAAACCAAGATTTAATACAATCATAATGATATAAACATAAACATTCCAATCTCCCAACTTTATCGCCAGAACAAAAATCTTCAAAGCATATAGGACAATCAAAATCACCATTTGAAGTAAGTTGATGTTTTTCAATCTCCTCTAAAGTCATATTATAAACTAACATTCTATTATTAGAATTTTTTCGATTTTGATAATCATTTGTTGTTTTTGTAAAGCATTCTTCAACAGTTCCATGTCCCGTTTTTGAAACAGACTTTCCACATACTGGACACTCCTCTTCTTTTTTATAATTTTTTTTTGTACTATTATCAAAAGAAGTTGTTTTTACAAGCGAAGCTTTTTTAAACTCCTCATAACAACTGTTGCATGTTCTATAAGGACCATTTTTATTCTCTTCTTCATATGGACTTTTTAAAGGAATTATTTTTTCAGTTTGATAATATAAAAAGTTACTACAACAATCATCACAATATAATAATCCGCAAATTCTACAGTGATGTTTTCCATTAAAAAAAGGTATAAATTGTGAGTTACATTTTAAACAGTTATTGGAAAAACTGTCTGGTACCCAAACAGAATTATCATTTATGAAACCATTTTTATTATTATTTCCAATGTTGTTAGAGTATTGTAATATTTGATCATTTGATACGGGTGTAGGTTCACTAATGTTGACGCTCATTTGCTTTTAAATAATAAAATAAATTAAACAAACCCGAACACCTACAAATTAAACATAAAAGTATAAACTATATAAGAGCAATGATGAAAACAAATATTAAAAAAAATAAAATAATAATATTGCTTTCACTGGTTTTTTTGTTTTTGATTAATTAATCAGTTATAATTTAGCTAGTAAAAAGATATATGAATAATTATGATATATAAATATTTTATAATAACTTGTTTTTCTTCTGGAGTTTTCTTAATTTTTAATAAAATCTGTCTTATCTTTTGCTAATAAGTAAAAAAAAAAAATACACATTAAAAAAAAGTAACCTCATCGAACTTGTATAATTTATTTATTTTCTCTAGAAAAGCAAAAAAAAAAATATAAAAAAAAATTGCATAACCGTTTCAAAAAAAACACATGCACGTGACAATCACTGAAACTATCAATTAAACAATTTCATATATATATATATATATATATATTCCAAATCACATACTCTTTTTAACTTTATTAGATTTAATAGTGTTATTTAAATATTTATTTTTGGATCAATTCTTTCTTTAATATCCAATCTTAACAATAACTCATTCCAATTACTTAGTTGTTCTTTTTCCTTAATATTATGATAGTAACATATAAGGTTTTCATAATCTTTTTTGCTAATCATTAACTTGGTTATTGGCTTAACTTGATACTTAGGTAAAAATTTAAACCCTGTTATCACTTCTAAATAATCAATACGATTTTTAAAGTTTCTTTTATTAAATTGACTAATAAGATTTCTGTTAATATGTGTTTTTTTTTCACCATTGTTCTCCAGCAATCTATAACTTTCTGGTAACATTGTGCTTTCATTAAATATTTTTAACATTTCATTTCCTTTCAATATTTTTCTATAATCTTTTAAATTTGGAAAATTTTTTATTCTTGGTGTCAAAATGGTTTGATCAAATGTAAATAAAGGAACTGTGGATTTAGAATGATATGAGTCTTTACTGCTTCTATAGGTTTTATATATTCTCGGCTTTTCATATTTAATAACATCTCTTCCTAAAACTTGCCAATGTGCTTTTGTTCTCAATCTTTTTAATTGTGACCTGAAGTAAACATTATGTATTGTTTTATTATGAAGTAATTTACTTATAGGATTTCCAACTGGAATTTCTAAAAAAGTTCTATAACAACTAAAGTTATCAATAACAAAATTTGGATGTCTTTTATACATTTTCAACTGCTGAGGAATCAACATATGTGATTTTACAATTTCTATCAAATTTTCCGATTTAGTATCAACATAGAAATCTGAAAATACATTTTCAAAAAGTTTCCAGACTGTTTTACTAATATTCCATGAAATCTCATTTTTTAAATTTATGAGGCAAGGTTTGATAGAATATTGCAAATTCGGAATATATCTTGGAGAAACATTTACAACATTCAAGTCATCATCAATGCTGAAAATGTAGTAGGGACACTCAAAATCAAAGGGTGTAACTTTATCAAATTGAATAAATTTCTTAAAAGGTTCATCTTGTTTTAATTGATAAATAAAATCAGTAAGATCACCAAATTTTAGAGGGTTAAGATAACATATTTGTTCATCTTTCCAATGTAGTTCCAACCACATATAAGGGAAATACAAATCATAATCTAATGATCTTTGTATATTAGGAAGTGTTTCATCTAAAGAGTTCTGTTTAAGTAAACCCAACAAATTTTTTGTTGCACATGAATTTATTACTCCATTAAAATCCAAACAAGGAACACTGTATATTAATTTAACAGTTACTTGATCATTATTCGATAAAAGTTCTTTTAATAACAAATAGAACTTAAAGACGTATTCTTCTTTTGTATTATTTTTTGTATCCTTTAAATCTTGCTTAATTTTAGGAAAATTCCCAAATGTCTTTTCATCAAGTTTAAACTCTGGGGAAACAAGTTTATAGTAATTTTTTAATGTTTTGAATGTTTGTTTTTTCTCTTTATGAAATTCTTTTAGATTATTTTCATGTTCTTTGAACCAACTTTTAAAAACAGAATCTTTGATTAAATTTTTGTCAATTGGTCGTTGTCCTGGAGTATCAATTTGATAATTTTTTTCAAACCAATAAATCAGTCCTTTTGTCAATGTTTTCAATTTATCAAAATTATAAATCTTGTTACTAAATTTTTTTCTTATAAGACTAGGTAAAATTTTTTTAATTTTAATATTTTTATAGCAATTAGATAGAATTAATTTCTTTAGATATATTACAGAAAATGCTGCTTGAATTTTATGAACTTTAATACTTTGTTGAACATATGCTAATTTATATTGTTTTGTTAATTTTGCTAATTCTAAAGACTTGTTAATTGAGTCCTTTTTGGATTCAGCTGAAAATTCTATATTGTATTGATAATCATCCAAATCTAACTGTACATCTTCCCATTCATCAAAATCATCAACATCAGATAATTCATTATTTATATCCATTTAATTTTTGTGAAAAAAAACAACAACAAAAAAAAGACAAACCTCACACCTTAATGCAAACATTAAATTAAAACAAACTGGCTATTGCTATATTTTTTAAAGAATTATTAATGTTTATGACGATTAATATTTGAAAAAAAAAAGTAAAAAAAAAAAAAAGGGTCTTTTATAAAAAGTGTATATATATTTTTTTAAAATATTTATATTTGAATATATGTACAAGTTTATAATGACTTTTTATTATATATATATACGTAACTATATAATTTTTCATTAGTATAAATAACTTAATCTTCTAACAATCTTATTGGTATTGATCTTTTTCTCTTACCTTTTCTAATAGGCAATGATGCTAACATTTCAGTTTCATTATTGTATTTTCTTTTTTTAACTATTTTTTCTGTTGTTGAAATGTCATTTTGAGAACTTTCAAAAGACTTTTTCAATGTATCCTGTTCTATTTCAACAGGAAGATAGTTTAATATGAACCCATTCATTTCATCAACGATATTATTATTAGTTTGCTTATCGTTTAAAAATTGTTTCAAATTTTTATTTGATGAAATAACTTGAATACTCTGACTTGAAACATTGCTTTTTTTGATACCTAAATTTATATTCATGAAATTACCATTTGGAATTTTCCCATTTCTACCTACCTTAATTTCCGTTTTTATACTATTGCTGTCATTATTGCTATGAACTTTTCCAAGATCTAAAACTTTAAAAAATTCAATCTTTTGATCCAGACTCTCAGAAGATTCTCGCAGTAAGTCAATTGGCTCCTTAAAGCTTACATTGAAAGGTAGTATACTTGTTCTTGGATTTAAATTCAGTTCCTTAAACTTATTTAAAACTATATTACTCTGCAACTCTTCATAGAACTCCATATTCTGTAATAAGCAACTGGCTTGGTTATGATACGTGACGTCTTCATGTTTGAATCTGTAATGATTAATTATTCCTTGTGGAGAAACAAAATCTGCTTTATTGCATTTACTACATTTCAATATAACTAATACCCCATCTGATCTTTTGAAGATGTTTCTATTTTTTGAATCACTACCAACAATGCCACTTCCATTCATATATGCAGAAGATACAAAGGAATTTATTTTATTGGTTACTGATCTGATTTTAGTTCTGGATTTTGTGTGTAAAATATCATTTTGATTTGAATGATTAGCACCTAGTTTATTTCCATTCTTCTGTTCATAAGAAGTCATGGGACTTATAGATTTCCTATTAAATGAATCTTTTTTTATAAAATCATTGTCACCAATTGTTTCAAAAGAATCAAAAAGAATATTATTATTACATTTATTGAATGAATCCAGATTTGATGATATATGAAATTTTTCAATCAATTGAGGAGGAATCTTAAGCTTATTTTTCAATTTCAACAATTTTGGTATATTTTCAAGAATTTTGTGCTTCAATTCTAACAGTGTATGTATTCCATTCATTTTTATCATCTTTTTGTTTTCTATAGACATGAAAAACATGGTTTCATTTAATATATTGTTTTTAGTAGTTTCTTGAAGTTGTGAAAGATAGATGGCATTGCTATTAGCATTACTGCATTTTTTCTCATTTAATTCCTCTGTAGCTTTTAATAGTGGATCTTTTGTCACTTCAACAAAATCTGTATGATCCAATTCAAAATCAGATACAACAGTACCTGGTGTCGAAACAGAGTGATTTCTATAGGAGCTTGCATAATCATAGAAAGTTCCATCCTTTGGTGATTTTGGAGTCATAATAAAATATGGGTTTTCTTGTATGTCAATATTAATGAAATCACAATTTTCAACATCTGTTTCTTTTCCACTTTCTTCACTTTTTAAGGAAATTAATTCAATATCATCAGAAATATTAATATGCTTTGGTTTTTCCTTTCCAGTATATAATAACGAATTCGATTGTTCCATGACAGATGAGTTGTTATTATTATTTTGTATAGAAGATTTTCTTTTTTGTCTTATTCTAGCCATTTTTTAAATTTTTTTTTTTTTACTTAAGTTTAATTGATTTTAATCAAATATATTATATTAACACATTAGGTAAGAAAACAAGATAAATCTAAATTTAAGAATGAAGAAAAAAGAAAAAAAGAAAGAGCTTGGTATATAAATTAATATAGAAGTTTTACTTAATGATTTGGTTTTATATATTAATTTTTCATTATATAACCACTATTCATTTGCAAGAACTTATCTATTGCATGTTTAATTAATTAAACTTGAAAATACAAATATCTTTACATTCGGAAGCGTTGCTTAAAAAAAAAGAAGAAAATTGACAGAAAAAAAAGTTCTTTTTTTTTTTTTTTTTTGCCACCGTTGATATATTTGTTTTTGTCAAGTTTTTTTCTTTTTTTTTATGTTAAAAAAATTTCGAACAACATTTATAGCAAAAAAAATATATTCAAAAAAAAAAATTAAAAAACAATAGGGGAAGCTTTTACCCCGACAGTTGAAATAAAAAAATTTGTAAACACCATGTCTGGGCAAAAATATTTCATTAGGTATTATTATTTATTTAAAGTTTAATTAAATATACTTTTTTTATCAAATTAAAAAAAAAAAAAAATCATAAAGTATATATAAAAGTTATATATATATATATACTTTATTAAAAAAAGAATAATAAATTCAATCACACACCATCAATAACACTTATATTGCTGGAAGAAATATGGTTTTCATCTGGATTGTTTTCATATTTCAGCATTGAAACATACTCTTGTTCGAAAATATCTTTACTGTAAGGTGTTAATTTTCTTTTTTCGCTCATGTAGACACCATGGGTATTAAATGTTGGCAGTATAGGAAGATCTTCTTGGAATATGTAATTAAAATAGTTTTCATTTTTTGCTACAATATGTGTTTGAAGTTCATTTGTGTCTGATAAATATTCTTTATTACCTGTTTTGTTGTAACAATTTTTAATTGGTGTTGAAGTGGTTGCAATATTTGCAATACCATCGCTATTTTGATGTAATTTTATATAATCAATAAAACTTACATCACCATCATCATTGATGTAATAATCTTTGGTATTGAGATCATTCATTTCTTGGTTCTCATTTTCACTTCTATTATTATAACTACTTTCATCCTTAGATTTAAGTTCTTCTGATTTTTCATTATTTGACAATAATAAAGGCCTTATTATTTCTTTTTGATCTAGAAAATCTGGATTTTTACTGAAGTTATACTTATTTTTACTAGGATCATCTGGATTATTTATCTGAGTATTCGAGTGTTTATATCTTTTTATTTTCCCATCAACACTATTTTCAATAAGTACATCATCTGCAGTTTCATGATTCAAATTAGGTGTTAAACAGTCAAAATTCTCATGGAATTGTCTTTTTTTCCTGTTTTGATATGAAATATTTGCATCTTTTCTAGTTAAAACTACCATCTTTTCTTTTGCGTTTAATTTCTCTGGTTAATACCATTATTATCAATGTTTTCTTCTTTTTTCGCTTAACAATGTGTACTACCTATAAAATGTTTTATGATATCATATATATAAGTGAATTCCTTTTTGTGTGTGCTGAAAAAAAAAAAAACACGATTTAGTGAAAACCTTATTGTTATCAGAAATTTCCTATTCAGGAAATTACACTAAAAACACAAAATTCAATAAAGGAAAAGAATTATATATATATATATTTTTTTTTAAATTGATGCAACAAGTAAATAAAAATTTAATAATTTCATGCTTTATTTAGTTTTTAAATTTTATAACGTATACTAGTTTTATTTGGCCAAGCAAGGTCTTCATCTTCCATTACATGTG
>LXPE01000011.1:304653-317573 GCA_001664025.1 Hanseniaspora valbyensis NRRL Y-1626
ATCTTCTACGTTTTTTAGTAGTCTTTTGTAAAAAAGTGGATATTTACTTTAGTTCTTCATATAAAACNCAAAGGGTTTTTTTAAACATTCCAAATACTACTTAGAAATTAAAAATATATAAATATATATATATTAATATGAATTGGGGTTATAATTAAATATTTATAATTATTGGTATCTTATAGTATTACAAAGAATAGTATATATAAAGTATTAAAATATTTAGTTAATTATTATCTGAACACAATAAAAAAAAAAAAAAAGTATTTTCAAAATTTTAAATTTAATTTTAGCCGGGTAAAAATAAACTATAATGTGTGTGTGTGTGATTTTTTCAATTGGTAATTTTTTTTTTTTTGAAAGGGGAGAAATGAAATATAATTGTTTTTTTTTTTTGAGGGGGGTTACTGGTAAATGGATTAAATTTTTTTTTTGAAGAAAGAGAAGAAAACTTTAATCTAAACAACAGACTTTACCTTAAAAATTTTTTTAATTATATTTTTTTAGTAGTTATTTTTTTAATCTTATTTAAATACTAATCAAACAATTTATATATATATATAAAACAAAAACAATAGGATATTTTAAAATCAATTTATTAAACATTTATTGGTTTCCAAAAAAAAAAAAAAACCAAAAACTCAAAAACAAAACTTCTCAAAATAAAAAACTATTTTACAAATTAATATTTTTTAAGGTAGTGAAAAAAAAAAAATATTGATTTTTATGCATTACATATAAAATAACTTAATCTTTAATCATAATTTGAAATACATAATAATAATAAATAACAATGTCTGACGAAATGAACCAATTACATCAATCATTGTCATTGATGAGCATTGATGATGATTCTAGCAATAACATACACAAACAATTCAATTACAATAATTCCCTAAAAGGGTTTACTAATGCTAAAACTGGAAGTTCTTTCAGTAATTTATCTAGACAATCACTTGACTCTCATGATTTTGAATCTCCACAATTTGCTGAAAAAGTTAGCCCAAATAGACAGGATAGTTTTTCAGATGAAGATGAACAGTTTGTAGAACATGCATACCCAGTTCAGAAAGAAGCCCCTAAAAAACAACATATTGAAGATCCTTCACACCAACAATTAAATAATTTAATACCTGTTGTTATCACATGGGATCAAGGAGGTAACTCAGTTTTTGTTACTGGATCTTTTACAGATTGGAGAAAAATGATTGCTTTAGAGCCTGTTGATAGCACTGGAAGATTTGCTATTTCTTTAAAACTCCCTGTTGGTAATCATAGATTTAGATTTATTGTGGATGGTGAGTTGAGAATAAGTGATTCTTTGCCACAAGCAACTGATCAAATGGGTAATTTTGTAAACTTCTTGGAAGTTGTATCCCCATCTAACTCCCCAACAAGTCATTCTGCAACAAGTAGTAACAAAATTAACAGTGCGAACCTACAATCAACCTCCACTGGTACTTTGAAAACAGCTCAAGATACTAATAGTCCTAATATCAGTTCAAACAGACAGAATAGCTTTAGCAACAAAAACAAGTTATTTCCTGGAATGACTAGTATTGAAAAAGAGGAAGAAGATTCTAAAAGAAGAGAAGAAGATCAATCGCATATGTCAAAATCTTCTAGAATTGCCTTGCAAATAGCTAGAGAAAATGACACTGAGCCAATCAATATGGGAAATGGTTATGAGCGTGTTCCTGCTGCTAATAAAGGCCCTATTTTATTGATAAAATCAGAAAGTAATGTGGCGTCACCAAACAGTAATGCTTCAAGCCCATCAAGCAATAACAACAAGTCTACAAAACAATTTGAATATACATATGAAATTCCAGCAGTTTTCACTGATCCTCAAGTGATGGAACAATATTATTTAACATTAGATCAACAAAGAAATAACCAACAGTATATGACTTGGTTAACTCCTCCCCAATTACCGCCTCATTTAGAAAAAGTCATTTTAAACACACACAATAAACACAGTCATAATACTGAAAATCAAGATGCCCAACCAAATGAAGATTTATTAAAGGAAAAAGAAAAAGAAAACACAACAGGTGCTTTACCTATTCCAAATCATGTTGTACTTAATCATTTAATAACCAGTAGTATCAAGCATAACACTTTATGTGTTGCTTCAACTGTTAGATATAAAAAAAAGTATGTAACACAAGTATTATATGCTCCATTATAATTTATTTAACTGACTTTAAAAAACTTAACAAAAAAGGGTCTTAATATATTGATATTTTTTAATTCTTTATTTTTTTTAATTTTTACTTTAATCAAATTGACCATGTGATCTAAACGCGTAATTAAAAAAAAAAATTTTTTTTTTAAAATTTCTTGGTCTCTTTTTATTCAGAATAAATTTTTTTTTTTTTTGCCAAAAAGCTTGTTGTTATTTTTTTTTTTTTTTTTAAATTTCAACACACACATTAATCAATCTTAGTTAGTTAACTCGAATAATTTTAACATATTAAACGATATATAAATATACAGGTGAAAAAAAAAACATAGAAGGAAACAACCATTATTATTATTATATACACATTGAAATATGTCTGTGGAAATCAATGAACAAAAATGTATTTCTAGATTAGAAAAACTTCATTCTTCTCTTTCCAACTTTCCAGAATCACCAGAGTGTTTGGTTTTCCCTTTAGGTTCTTCTAATATAGATCTACCTTTTCAAAAAACCACTTTACTTCACAAATGGTTATTTGGATATGAATTTCCAGCTACTTTGCTTTTTATTCACAAGACTAAAATCATTATTATAACATCCTCTGTAAAAGCTACTCATTTGAAGTTTTTAGAGGATACAAAAATTAATGGAACTGTTTCTGTGGAATTTTGGAAAAGAATTAATAAAAACACTGAATTTAATATTTCTTTGTTTAAAAAATTGATCAAGTTGATTAATGATGATCTTTGTTTAGAAAATAGAACTGTTGGTGTAATTTTAAAAGATAAATATGACGGTCCTTTCATCAAAGAATGGTCACCTAACTGGGAAGAAGGTAAGAAAGGTTTAAATATCGTAGATGCCTCCTTAGGTGTTTCTAAAGCTCTAGAAACCAAAGATGATGATGAAATTGATTTATTAAATGCATCAGGTACTTGTTGTGATACTGTAATGAAGACATTGACAAAAGAATTAATCAAAGCAATTGATAATGAAACAAAGATTACTAACTCTAAGTTATCTGATAGAATTGAATCCAAATTAGATGATTCTTTGTTTATGAAAGATTTGAACAACTCTTTAAAATCTCAAAAATATAATAATACAAGTTTTAAACCAGATGTTAATGATGTGGAATTTACTTACTCTCCAATCATTCAATCAGAAGCTGAATATGATTTAAAATTATCAGCAAGCTCTACAAACAAACAATTAAAAGGGAAAGGTTCTATCTTGGCTTCATGTGGGTTGAACTATAAATCTTATTGTGCAAATATTTCTAGAACTTTCTTGATTGATCCAACACCAGAAATGACTGAAAATTATGAATTCTTATTTAACTTACAACAACATATATTAGACAATTTATTAAAAATTGGAACAGCAGGTAAAGATATTTACCAAGGCTGTTTAGATTTTATGGAAAAGAATGGAAAGAAAGATCTAATTCCAAATTTCACTAAAAATTGTGGTAGTTTAATTGGTTTAGATTTCAGAGATGCCCAATTTGTTTTGAGTGCTAAAAATGATTTCAGAAAAGTTGAAGCTTGTGATGTTTTTAACATCAGTATTGGTTTAAATAACCTTGTATCTAAAGATTTAAAATATGCCTTACAATTATCTGATACTGTTGCTGTATTAGCTGATGGTAGCTATACACTTTTGACAAACTCTCCAAAGGCTAAAGGAAAAGTTACTTTCTTATTCAATGATGAGGAAGAAGAGGAAAGAAAAGCTAAATTAAAAGCTGAACAACTTAAAAAACTAGAACTGGTAAATCAAACAGCAGGAAAATTGACTAGATCTAGATTAAGAAGTCAATCCAAGGATTCTGAAGAATCTAACAAACAAAGAGCTGTTAGAAGAGAAAACCAAATCAAACTTCACAAAAAATTGCAAAGAGATGGTTTGCTAAAATACTCAGACAAGTCTGGTGGTAATGGTTCTGGTAATTTGGGTCCTGTATTTAAAAAATATGAATCTTATGTAAGGGAAGAACAAATTCCACAATCAGTAAGAGATTTAAGAATCCATGTAGATTTCAACCACCAAACCATTATTATTCCAATTTATGGTAGACCAGTTCCATTCCATATCAACACCTACAAGAGTTGCTCTAAGGATGAAGAAGGTGACTATACATATTTGAGATTAAACTTCCATTCTCCAAATGCACCAGGTAGTGGTAAAAAAGCTAATGAAATACCATATGAGGATTCTCCAGAAAATCAATTTTTAAGATCTTTGACTGTTAGATCCAAAGATAAAGATAGAATGGATGATGTTCACAAAGAAATTTTAGAATTAAAGAAGTTATCTACTAAGAGAGAACAAGAAAAGAAAGCAATGGAAGGTGTTGTTAAACAAGCTAAATTAATTGAATTTAGAACTGGTAAATTGAAAAAATTAGATCATATTTATATCAGACCTTCTCCTGAGACCAAGAGAGTTCCTGGTACTTTAACTATTCATGAAAATGGTTTGAGATATAATTCTTTCTCCAAAGCAGATTCTAGAGTAGATATCGTCTACAGTAATATCAAAAACTTATTCTTTCAATCCTCTAAAGGTGAATTAGTTGTCATCATCCATATTCATTTAAAAAATCCTATTTTAATGGGGAAAAAGAAAGTTCAAGATATTCAATTTTACAGAGAAGCTACTGATATGGCAGTTGATGAAACAAGTTCAAACAGAAGAGCTGGTGGTTCTAAATTTAGAAGATATGATGATGATGATGAGATTGAAGAAGAAAAACAAGAAAGAAGAAGAAGAGCCATTTTGGATAAAGAATTCAAGAACTTTGCTACTTTAATTTCAGAAGCTTCTGATGGTTTAGTCGATCTGGAAGAACCTATAAGTGAATTAGGTTTCCAAGGTGTACCTGGAAGATCTGCAGTTCAATGTATTCCTACTGGTGATTGTCTAGTTCAATTAATGGAACCTCCTTTCACAGTTATCAATTTAGAAGATGTAGAGATTTGTTGTTTAGAAAGAGTTCAATTTGGATTAAAGAATTTTGATTTAGTATTCATTTACAAAGATTTTAGTAAACCAGTCACACATATTAATACCATTCCTATGGAAGATATTGAAATGATTAAAAACTGGCTAACAAATGTTGATATTGCCTACACAGTTTCTACAATTAATTTGAATTGGTCTAATATTTTGAAAACGGATCCTTATGATTTCTTTTCAGATGGTGGTTGGGCTTTCCTACCTGTTGGTTCAGATGTTGAAGCACAAGGATCTGATATGTCTGAAGAAGAAGTATCTGAGTTTGAACCCGAAAGTGAAGATGCTGCTGATGAGGAAGATTATATAGAAAGTGAAGTATCAGAAGGTTCAGAATTTGCTGATGATGGTAGTGAATATAGTGATGAAAGTGATGCTTCTGAAAGTGAAGGTGAGGATTGGGATGCTTTAGAAAAGAAAGCTTTAAAATCAGATAAAATTTCAGAATATAAAGATTAAGTAATTTTATATAATTAATTATAATACAAGAAAACAAAAAAATAATAATAATAAAAAAACACACAAAGTTAAACTTTTTTAATATATTTATTTATTTTTTAAAATTGTTAAATTAAGATAATTTTATATACGTTATGAATATTCTTTTTCTCTTGCAAGTATATTACATATATGATATTTTTTTTTCTTTTCTCTTTTGTTGGGGGGGGGAATATCAAAAAAAGATTCTAAAACAACATTAATAAATACACACAATAAAAGATTTCTACATTTCAAATTTGAAAAAAAAAAAAAAGAAAGAAAGATCTAATTTATCTATACAACTTTTTTTTTTTTTTTTAATTTTTATCAACACTCAATCTCCTTCATTCCTATTTAATATGATGGACCATTAGTTAACATAAGCTTTTCAGATTCATCACCATCAACAGAAGTGTCTTCTAGTTTTTTAGATAATTTTTGAACAAGATCAAATTGTTCTTTTCTAACAGATATTTCATATGGTTTAATTAAATCATCAAGTCCATTCAACCATGCTTCTTCCAAAACATAATCGTATCTGATCAAATTATAGGCAGAATATAGCAAAGCAACTATAGCTTCTCTGTTACCGGTGGAAATGAAATAAGCCAATAAATCTTCAGCAATTTCAGTTTTTTGAGATAGTGTGGCAACATTAATAGCATCTTTCCAAAGTCTTTGCTCCTTTAAAACAGATAATGATCTTTCCCATTTCTTGTTTCTACAGTATAAGGAAGCAGCAATTTGTTTAAAGAAAATAATTTCATGATCTTCTAATTCCTTGGCTAATGCTAGTTGATCAAATTTATCATAACTCTCAACAGCACTCTTCAATGATTTGTAATCACTATCTTCAATTAATAAGTCATGGTAAGCTTCATTAACTACAGCTAAATTCTTTGGTAAAACATTAATTAAAAATGGTTTAATTAATGGCAAGTTGTCGGAATTCTTGAAAAGCTTGATTGTTCTGGAAATATCCAACTTAGGGGTCAATGTTGTCAACAAATCAATCAATAATGATGGGTGTTCTTCAACATAAAAGTTGATGGCTTTATAGTAAATTTCCAAGTTTGAAACTTTAACGATTATATCCTTGAAATATAAATGATCAAAGTTATCAGTAGATTTTTCAATAACAGTTAAAGCAGCATTGTCCCATTCATCATAGTGTGCATACAAGAAGATTAATTCTGGCCATAAATGAGCAGTTTCAACAGCTCTTATAACTTTTGGAATATTGATTCTGGACCAGAATAGTTTCAAATGTTCATTAGTCTTACCTGGGTTATACTTGGTGTATAAGATAGCTAATTCAGTAAACATAGCCATATGGGCTCTTTCTAATCCCAAACCAGCTTCAAATAATGAAATCAGTTCTTCAAAGTAGCCTAAACTTTCATATTTGTCAACTAATTCATTTAACTCTTCAGCATGAACAATAATATTCAAACCACAGACTTGAGCTAATCTGAATTCCTTCTTTTCAATACAAACATCAGAAACTTCTTTCCAGACTTTAACACTGGAAGCTTTTCTAGCAGCATCAACAGCTTCTTGATAATCACCTAAGTGAACAGCAACATTAGCCAATTTACTATAGTTGGATACAGAGACAAAACACATTTTAGCAGCTTTGAAATCTCCTTTTTCAAGTAATTTATCACCAACGACATCTAAGTTGGCAGTATTAGATCCTTCCAAGAAACTTTCAATTTCATTCAATTTACCTAATTGAGCATAAACTAAGATGACTGTATTGTCAATCTTTGGTTCCTTGAAAGTTTTTCTAGCCATTTTCAAATAACCAATTAATTCTTCTAATTTTTCAGAATGTTCTGCAATATCAATAACATTTTCGAAATTAGATGGATCTTCAGCTTTAATGTACGATTCAATAGCATCTGTGACTCTCAAACCATTCAATTGAGCTTCACCTAATTGAGTCCATAATTCCTTTTGATCTAACTTTTCAGCATATTCTTGACCTCTGTTCAAAGATAACATATCTTCCAAAATAACCTTCAAAGCTTTTGAATATAATTCATTGCTGTTATAAATTTCAAATGCTTCTTCATATAATTCATTTTCAACACACATTGAACCAATTTCTTCTGGATCATATTTTTCCAACTTTTCAATGTAGCTTTTAACCTTTGGTGGATCATATCTGATAGCAGATACCATCAATAAGTTTTGCAAAGCTGAGTTAGAACTGAATGGAGATTCTTCAAGAATAATTTTTTCAAGCAAATTAATCAATTCTGTTTTTAAACCAGCTGTCATGAAAGCTTTAACAGCTATAGAAATAGGTTCAGCATCTTTTAATTCTGGAATACCAACAGAAATGACAGAATCAATAAGACTTTTCTTATACATATTATCATCATTCAAAACTTTGTCCCATAATCCCAAATCAGATTTGCTCAACAAATATCTAGCTTGGTACTTGAACATAGAATTTTCATTAGTGATTCTAATCAAATCATCAGAAATGTCACCCTTTTCATAAGCAATATAAGCTAAATATGGATCTCTCTTTTCACAATATCTACCAACATCAGCACAATCATATTGGTTGTTTTCTTTCAAGAATTGCTCTGGAGCATTATTTGAATCAATATAGATTTTGGCCAAAGTATTATAAATAACTTGATCATTGCTAGCACCACTGTTGATTAAATCTTCCAAGAATGGTAGCAATAATCTCAATTTATTTCTTTTACCAACTTCTTCACATAATTCTCCAATAGGAACTAATCCTGTAGAAGCAACAGTTTTAATTAAAGCCTGAATAGTCTTTTCATCACAATCAACATCCAATAAAGCTGCAACAACTTGTGGTGTTCTAGATGGGTTAACTTGTTGAACATAAATTTCAATAAACTTGAAGTTTTGTTTTTTGTACAAGTATAGGATTAATTCATGAGTGAAATTAAATTTATCACAAACAATAGCTAAAGGTAATTGATCTTCCAAATTAGCAGCTTTTAAAAAGTTTTTAACTTTTTCTCCATCATAAATAGTGTTTTCTCTAACAATTCTTTCAACTTCTTTAACATTACCAGAATTGGCAGCGGCTTGAATATATTTGAAAACAACTTCAGGATCTTCTGTTAAATTAACAATAGATGACAAGAAGTAATATAAACCTTCATCAGAATTGTATTCTTCATAAAATTTAATCAAAGTTGTAGATCCAATTAAATCAGAAAATCTTGTAGAAATTTGAACAATGATTGGCAAGATTTGTTGTTTGTTTGCTGAATTAATGTTATCCATTAAAGTTCTTAACAAAGCTAAAGAATCATTAACATTCAAAGAACCAAAGAAATTTAAAATCCAATCCATTGGTAAAGAAGAAATATGAGTGATACATCTCTTGTAATCCTTTAAGTCAGAGTAGTTTTCCAAAGCTCTTTGATACAAACCAGCTTTTTCACATAATGGTGCAATTGTTTGCTTGTCATAATGGTGACACATGTTAGTAGCAAAGATGGCATCAGCTACTTGTGGAGCTTGCAACAAATTGATTTCCAATAACTTGGTTTGTAAATGACCATGTTCTGGTAAATCTTGTTTTAAAGCATCCAATAAGAAAGAAGTACCTTGTTGAATTTTACCATTCTTAAAGAATAAATCAGCAATAGAGCCCAAATCTAATTCAACATTAGAATTTAATAAACTAATGGCAAAATCAGCAGCTCTGTCTGGAGAAGTCAAAGTTAATTGAGAGATCAAAGAAGCAAAATTTGGTTTGAAAGAGACCTTTTCACAATATGGCAAAATTTTGTCAAATTGTTGTAATTCAACCAAAGAAGTTAAAACTTTCATGTGAGCATTTGATCTTAGGTAACAAGCCAAACCTAAAGTAGTATCATAAGGTTTAACAATATCACCTAATTCTTCAGAACATTCCAACTTATCTTCCTTCAACCATTTTTCAAACAGTTGTTTTCTATCTTGTTGAAGAACAGGCTTGGCTAATTCAATAGTTTCAAATTGATTTAATTTACCTTTTTCCAATAGCGTAGAGAAATAGATTAGCAGTGGTGGAGTACCACCGTTGTTTGGTAAACTTTTTAATCTATTGATAGTATCAACATTTCTTAAAACACCACTATTAGCAGCACATTTGGCAGCTTCATTATAATCACCTTTAGCAATCAATTGGTCAAATTGTTTAGAGAATAGAGATTCAGCCCCTGGCAAATTACCTCTAGAAGCAATTTTCAAGGCTAAGGATACATCATTCAACTTATTCAAAACATAAGGAACAATAGCATCCTTTTCAATTTCTACAGCTAAGACTTGACCATCTCTATTGATAGCAGCAATACCTTGTTTATTGTTGTAGTATGCAGTAGTAAAAACAGGTTGAGCACTAATTCTGTTAACAAACAAATCAGTACAAGTTTCCAATTCATATAAGTGAATGAAACCAAATTTAGTTAAAATATAAACAATACCATACTTTTCACTAATTTTACAACTTAATGGGAAATCAGAAGCAGCATCTTCAGGAAAGAAGATAGTGGCCTGTTTCTTTGGATATATGACAGGAGTCAAATTGGCATTGTGATCAATTTCAATAATTTTTAAGTCTTCTTTATTTGCGATTACAAATATTTGATTCTTTTCAGTGTTACCATCTAATAAAATCTTGGAGAATTGACAAGCATGTCCATCAATTGGTTGAGAAATATTTCTTGTTTTGTTGAATAATTGAATTTTACCACCAATTGTGCTTTGTTCAGTTTGGTAAATACCAACAACTGCCAACCAATCTAAAGCATCATTAGCATTGAAATCAATAATTTGACATGGTTGTAAAGTGGCATGTCTATCAGTAAGTTTTTGTGGATTGGCATTGACTTGACCATCAAAAACATTTAACAAATAAATACTGTTAACGGTAACTAAACCTAAAGTTTCATCATTTAACCATTTCCAAAAGACAATAGAATCATCCATGGTGAAAGCTTTTAATTTTTGCTTACTATCCAAATCAAAGATTTGTCCAATAGTACCACTAGCTCTAACAGCAATAACATTTTTGGATGGATGCATAATAGCATTATCACCACCCATATTTTTTTTATCAATAGAAGAATTGTTACTTAAGTCTATAATAGAAACAGTGTTGGCCCCCTCAGCACTGGTTTCTCTGACTAAAACATATTTATCTGATTCAAAAGTTGTGGATCTAAATTCTAAGAATTTTTTGTCAATACCTAAACTAGGTAAGTCAGCTAGCTGAGTAAATTCAATAGGCAAATCACTCATTATTGTAATATTTTATTAATGTTTTAAAAGAAAAAAAAGAAATAATTTAAATATAAAAGATCAAATAAGTTGAACTAGATTGGTTGAAATGGTAATGTAATACTAGCAAATAAATTATATGTATATGTATATTAATTTTCTTTTTCTTTTTTTGGTTTGTTTTTGTATTATTAATTTAATTAAAAAAAAAAAAAAAAATTACATTATGAAAAATAAATCAAAATATAAATTATTATTTTGTTTAAAGGGTGTATGTGTTGTTTATTTTTAAAACACTCACCGGAAATGTTAAAAAAAAAAAATTAAATTACAAGCGAAAACAAAAAAAACACTGTGGGAAAATTTTTTTTTTAGAAATTTTATTTTTTTGCCACCTAAAAAAAAATGTATTTATAATCTATATATATTTTTTTTTTTTCTGATTCAATTGATCCGAAATCACATGTTGATGTTTGAAAAAAAAAAGTTCGGGTAATTAAAATTGATTTTAAAAAATACACAAAAAAAAACATTAAATCTTTATATAAAATTATAATTCTGTATCCAGAGTTTATATTATCATCTCTGTTGTTTATTATTATTATTATTATTAATGTTTTATAAATACCAAAACAAACTATAATTACTATATATTGAAATTTATATATCGTATGTTTTTTTCTTTATGATCATGGAAGATGTTAATGATTATTTACCTAATATAAACAACTATTATAAACATATCATATCCAATAAAGAATTTGATACTAATTTGTATTACAACAATGAAAGACAAAATATCAATTTGGTTAATAATATATTTTCAAAAAAAAAAAATTCAGAATCAATAAATATTGATCAAAGACAATTTTTTAAACATATTGACAGCCAATATTTGAAAAATGATTCTGCATATAAATCTTATTTGATAAAAGGTTATAGACTATATACACTTCATAATTATCAAATTCTTGCATCATTTTTACAAAAAACTACATATTCAGGAGATTTGAAATTTGGCAAAAAAATTGATAAAGTTGATGAATTTTGTGACATGTTTCAACTCCTGAATCAAGTTATCAATTGTTTTGAAAAATTAAATTCTCATAATATAATACCTCAGTATTCCAAAAATGGTGAAGAATATAAGGATCGTATCCATGGATTCAAAGAGACTGATGAATATAAATTCCATAATGATCCAGAACCAAACAAAGAGTTATTAACAAATATGTTTCTTCTTGGTGAAATGAAATTTTTGTTATTGCTTGGGCATGATAACAACCTTTCGACAGTTAATTGCTCTAAGGTGCTGGAAAATATTATTGATTTAACTTCTTTAGGAACGTGGGTAGCTTCATCAGAGAAGGAAGAAAATTCTATAAAAAATGTATTGAATAATGATATAAACACTTACTGGCAATCTGATGGTTTTCTACCTCATTCAATAGAAGTTAAATTTGACAAACTTACAAAATTAAACAATATTCTAATGTTTTTTTCTAATAAAATGGATCAGTCTTATTCCCCAAATTTCATTAAGATTTACGGAGGAACACATGAATTAGATATGACTTTATTAAAATCATTAAAGATTAAAAATGTTGAAGGATGGATAAACTTGTTTTTTTATTCTGACAGTTTGGATAATAAGATTCATGTTACAGATGATTTAAAAAGTTATAATAGCTTAAAAACAGGTTATATTTATAATCCTCCTATAGACATAAAAATTTTAAAAATTAATATTTTTTCAAACCAACAAAAAGGTAAAGATTCTCATCTAAGATTTGTTAGGTTAATACAAGATAATAACACTAATAATGAGTTATTTGAAAAGAATAATACATATAATGGTTTAACAGATTTTGTAAACTTGAAAAAAAAAATATCTCTTCAAAATGAAGAAAATAAATTATCAATTCATAAAAGGAAATTGAGTGATGATTCTTTAATGTTAAATGATAGAATT
>LXPE01000012.1:0-50524 GCA_001664025.1 Hanseniaspora valbyensis NRRL Y-1626
TTTTTTTTTTTTTTTTTTTTGGTAATGCAGAAGATTTAAAATGCCTAATTTCCAAAAAAAGTAATTCTTCCAAAAACAGAAAAAAATATAAACAAACACAAACGAAAAAAGAAAAGAAAAAAGTTTTCAAAATTACACGTGATACACTAGTATCTTTAAATATATGATTTATGATTCCTGTAACAAATTGTATATATCTTTTACTATTTTCAAAGAAATTTTGATTTTACTATTATCTATTATTGCTGTTTCTAAAATATTTCTATTGTCTTTAGGCAAATTATCATTACGTTCAATAGATACAATTTTATAATTGATTTTAACACCATTTGATATATATTCAATTATGTTTATACCTTTCAAATAGTTATAGTATATTGTTTGTTTCTTTATGTTTTCATTTGATATTACTATTCCAATATTTGGTATTATTTGAGCTTTGAAAACTATTGTTTTATTAAAAAAAGAGTTACTTTTTAAAATTACAATTTCTTTATGTTTTAACCGTTTAGTAGTCTTACTATAATATTGTTTATACTCATATTGATAATTGGTATTTAAATTAATATAATATTTTATTATAAATACTAATACTAGAAATAAAAAAGACGGGAGTATGAAATTGCTAGGATTTTGACTAATATTAAAATCTGTTATCTTGTTTATGAAATGAAGATAAGGTGAAGGCATTTATTATCGATTAGTACGTCTATAATATCTATAATCTAAGCTATTGTTTTATTTTTAAATAGAAAAATCTCTATTTGATTTTGGTTTTATTTTATTGAAACTTTCTTTAAGAATATATATATTTTTTATATTTACGAAATATAACCTCTTTCAATAACCCCCCCCCCCCAAATTAAAAGCTTTAAATATTAGTTTAGTGCTTAAAATTCTACCATCGGTTTTAATTATTTGCATTACAAAAAAAAAAATTTCATTTAATGATTCAACTTTTTTTTTTTTTTAACAAATCAAATCATATCCATACAAAAAAAAAAAGAACAGAAAAACCAAACACTATTAAATATTTTTTCACTATACAATAAGAAAAAATTAAACCTCTTAATGTCAGCTAATTATTGGACATCTAGTCACTTAAAAGATTACATATATACGAAGAGTGAATTGAATGTTATAAGATTAGAACTATTCAAACAAGAATATACAAAGTACGGTAACAATTGGTTAACAATTCCTTTACAAATAAAAGATGAAAACAATGGTGTAACCCAAAACAAACAGATTTCTATTTATGCCAAAGAACTACATTATGACAGAGATTATAATTTAAGAATTTATTTATATTTACAACTAATGAAACTTGGTAAAAAATTTCAACTAAAACAAGTTATTATATCAACTGCTATGGTATATTTACAAAGATTTTTATTGAAATGCAGTATCAAAGAATGTAATGTTTATTACTTGATAACTACATGTCTCTATTTAGCTAGTAAAGTTGAAGAGTGTCCAATACATATAAAATCATTGAATTTGATTGCAAAATCATTTTGGCCAGAGTTTATTCACTCGGATTTTACAAAAATTACTGAATTTGAGTTTTACCTCATAGAAGAATTGAGTTCATATATGATTGTTTATCATCCATATGATCCCCTCAAAAAGATTTTAGAAAACTATACTATATTTGCAAAAGATACTATAGAGGATGGTCAAAATATAGATGATTATTTATTAAATTATGAATTTCTACAAGATTCATGGGCAATAATAAATGATTCTTATGTTACAGATTCTCATTTATTGTATCACCCACACATTATAGCTATATCAAGTTTGTTATTGGCATTAGTATTGAAGTTTACGAAAATGCAGAAAAAGTTTGACAAATTTAAAGAAAAAGAAAATAGAAAAAAAGATATGCTTCAAAAAGCAACAAATAACAGTGCTAGCAAATTAAACAACACAAATAGTAGTAATGCTAATTTAAATAATGCTTACCCTGGTATGAATTTTTTATCTGGGGGTAGCACCAATTCTACAAGTAACCCTGGTAGTGGAGGAAGTTTATTGAATAACAATGGTATTTCATTAAACAATACAGCCAGTGGAAACACAAATGAAGATAATGATCTAATGCTTATTGATGATGATATGATGCTGAATTTAAACTTTGGAATGACCAATAATGCTACAAACACGTATAATAATACCAATGCTGTGAATACTCATTTAACAGCAAACACCCCAATTGCACTAGAAAAAAATCATTTAGATTTGGAAAAAGAAGAAGAATATATGAAACAAGCTATAGAAGACATGAGATTAATGAGTTGTAAAACAAAAAAAATGAATGAATATATTGCATTTTCTTTGATAAATATTGAACAAATTGAAGGTTGTATGAAAGAGTTGATGGTATTATATCAATTCTGGACAGGAAGTAATAAGCAAGATCAAAAATTCAATGAAAAACTGCAAAAAAATAAATACAATGAAGAATGGATTAGATTTTTGTTGTATCAGTTATATTATCATAAGTCTGTTACAGCTGTTTAGAAAAAAGAATTTGTTTGTTGATATTAAAATATAAACTAATGCTAATAATTGTGAAAGCATATCCATCATCTATCCTTTCTTCTGTCCTTTTTTTTTTTTTCTTCTTCTTCTTACTTTTTTTTAGAAATTCATTGTGTTTTATAAACGCAATTTTATGATTCTTTAAACGATCCTTTTTTAATCTATTTTTATATGATTTTATGTGGCTTTTAATTTAATTTTTTTAAAAAAAAAAATAATAAAATACACACTAGGTGAAAAAATAAAGATTTAAACGAGATATTGTTATGTATTTGTTTTAAAAACGATAGCTCTTTTTTTTTTTTCTAAAGCAAATTGAGATGAGGTGAACATTTTAGGGAACGATACTATTTTATTATTATTATTTTTTTTAGTTACAGTTAAGAGGGTCTTTAATTATTTACTATTTATTGTTTTTCTTGAGTTAAACTTTGAATTTATTAAATATTTCTTTTCACATGGTTTAAAAATCAGTTAAGTAAACAAATTTTTATATATTTAAAAATAAATAAATAAAAAAAACATCACCTTATAATTGCTTATGAAGTTTCTATAATCTGTGGGTTTTTTTTGTTTTGATACATTTAATTACTTTCCTTCTGTGTATGTTTTTTTATTTATTTCATAATTAAAAAAATGGTATATTTAAGCAAAGGTTTATTTCATATCTAATAACAATCTTGAATTGATTTCTTTCTTTCTTTTTTGAAAAAAAAAAATATTTAATATGTCTTTTATATATTAAATTGTAGAAAATTTGAAATCGACAACCAATTAATTACTTAATTGTTTTAATATTTTATTTCTTTATTTTTAGAAATATGATTTTAGGAAACGTTTTTTCCCATAATAACAGATTTTATAATGATAGTTATTTTAAAGACTTGAAAACTTATTATGATTTAAATTCAAAGATTTTTAAATGGTCTTCTTTTACTTTATTTTTGCTTTTAACTTTTGTTGGTGTTTTCCAAGTTGAAAACTTCTCTAGTTTCAGTTATAAAAACATTAATTTAAAAAATATTAACCCAGAACTTATTTGGATGGTTGACGTTGTTATAGTTTTAGCATTTACACTATTCCATTTAATTATCAGAGCTGTAGTCATTAACACTTGCTTATTATCTGGTTATAAGTTTCTAAATAAAAAAACCAACTTGAAACTTGTTAAATTTAGTAAATTAAAATCACTGGTTGAACAAATTTACTATTTTGCTTATTTCACAGCTATGGTCTGTTTTGGTTACTCTATTTTTTACAACACTTTTATTCAGAATGCTGATGAATGTAGTTTTAAATCCATTTGGATCCAATTAAAGAAAATTTTTATTCCACACTCTGTTTCAACCTCCAGTACTGCTTCTAAAGTATTGGAAACTAAAGAAATTTTCCCACAATATCATATGCTAACATTAAATGTATTTTATTTAGTTCAAATTTCTGCTTACCTATATCAATTGATTTACATTTTGTTGAATTTAGAAACAAAAAGAAAAGATTACTACCAAATGATTATTCATCACACTGTAACATTAGTTTTGACTATTGGTTCCTACATTTGTTCTTTTAACAATATTGGTTATTTGATTTTTGGAGGAAATAATGAAAAGGATGTATGTATGGGTGTAGAAAATTTAAAATATGTTGGACATATGGTTATGATTACAACTGACACTACTGATATGTTTTTGTCACTTTCAAAGATATTAAATTACCTAACACTTCTCCCTTTCAAGAAAATGAATTATAGTGAAAAAATGGCATCAATAACAAAAAGTGTTATTAGTAACTGTTGTGATGCTGCTTTTTTATTAGGATTTGTAATTTCATGGGTTTTGGGTAGACATATTTTTTACAATTTAATTGTTTATAACTGTTATTTCAAGTTAATATCTGCTATGACTGTTGAACTTGAAAAATATGGGGAAATTGTTGGTTATACCCAAAAGCACTGGACATTAGTAACAAGTTTGGTTTCATTGTTGTTATGTCTACAATCATTACAAATTATTTGGTTTGTAATGATTTTAAAATTAGTATTCAGAGTTTTGAATAAAAAAGTAAAAACAATAAGAAAACAAGAAACTGAAAAGGATATAGTAGATAGTAGATCCGATGAGGAAGATGATGACGACGACAGTGATGAAGATGATGATCTCGATATCAGTGAAAAAGAAGAAGATGAAAAGGAGGCTGCTAAAGATATCAGTAAATTTGACGCCGAAAAGATTCCTGGTGATGAAGAATTCTCTTTGGTAGAAGCTACTAAACACAACCGTTATAAGAAAAAGACTAATGTTACTATTTTCAGTGATGACAATGCTAGTGAAATTACACTTGCAAAAGATACTTCTATAACAGATATTAGTGGTGTAATTTCTGAACATGAAAAGTCCGATTAATTTTTTTTATGTTTCATTTAAAAAATATATATATATATAAAACTAAACCAAGTAACAATAATAATAATACATTGTATAGCACTGACATAATTAACTTGTAATAAATTTTGTTCACGTGATAAATGTAAAATTTCTTTTTTTTTTTTTTTTACTGATTTTTTTTCAAATATATATAATTTGAAAAATATATAATTCGATGAGATCTATCTTCAATTAGAATCATCAAATTAATCTAAAAACCCAAACTTTAACATCTTAAATAAATAAAAATATGTCTACTGATACTACTGTTAGACGAAGTAGATTTGCTGGTATCAAGACAAATAATATCACAAACGCTGATAAAAAATCAATTGTCACCAAAGGATCTTTAGAAGGTGAAGAAATTACAACAACTTCTTTAGTTAAACAGCCAAGAGCTAGAGTAAGAAGACCTGCTGGACATTTATTGAACCAAATACCAAAGGAAATACTAGAAAATGAAGAATTGAATGAAGCTATAAAATTACTTCCTTCTAATTATAACTTTGAAATTCACAAGACTATTTACAATTTAAACAAACATAAAGTTAAAAGAGCAGCTTTACAATTCCCTGAAGGTTTATTAATATATTCTTTAATTATTTCTGATATTTTGCAACAATTTGTAGATTATGAAGGTTTGGAAACGGTTGTTATGGGGGATGTATCATATGGAGCTTGTTGTATTGATGATTTCACAGCTAGATCTTTAGATTGCGATATTATAATTCATTATGCTCATTCTTGTTTAGTCCCAATTGATGTCACAACTATTAAAGTTTTGTATGTATTTGTTACTATACAGATTGATGAAGTCCATTTAGTCAAAACTTTAATTAAAAATTTTGAAAAGGGAGTTAGATTAGCTACTGTCTCTACTATTCAATTCAATCCAGCACTTCATTCCATTAAAGAAAAATTATTAGAGAGTGATATTCATATTATAACTCCACAAATTAAACCTCTAAGTAAAGGTGAAATTTTGGGATGTACTTCTAAAAAGCTGCAGCCAGATTTAGATCCAAATGATAAAGTCGATTACATCTTGTACATTGGTGATGGTAGATTCCATTTAGAATCTATGATGATCCATAACCCAGACTTGGTTGCTTATAAATATGACCCATATAATAGACAATTCACAATTGAAGAATATGATCAAAAACAACTTGTAGATATTAGAACAGATGCTATAGAAAAAGCTAAAACAGCCAAAACTTTTGGTCTAGTCCTTGGTGCTTTAGGAAGACAAGGTAATGTAAATACTCTTGAAAACCTGGAAGCTCTCATAAAGTCAAATGGCCATAAAGTTTACAAGATTGTTCTTAGTGAAATTTTCCCATTAAAATTGGCAGAATTTGAAGAAATTGATTGTTTTGTTCAAGTTGCTTGTCCAAGACTTTCGATTGATTGGGGTTATGCTTTCAATAAACCATTGTTGACCCCATATGAATGTAATGTATTATTTGGATTGGAAAAAAGTTTGACCAAGAATGATAGTAAAGAAACTTATCCTATGGATTATTATGAAACAGATGGATATGGTAGAGGAAAATTACCTAAGCATAACAAGTCACATATTTGATTTTTTTTTTTTTAAAAAAAATGCATATTTATATATATATATATAACAATTTAATCATCTTCTTTTTCAATATAAATATCTTCATCCATGTAATTTTCTAAACCCAAAATTGTATAAACTTCATCATCAGTATATTTAAAAATATCATTTAATCTTTCTAAATCATTGGGGAAAATTAATTTCAATATATTGTGGAAAGTTTTATAAAACTTGAAAAACTTTTTGAATGAATCATTTAAAATTTCATTGGTTATTAATGGAGAAGATATTAAATTCAAAACTAATTGTGAATCTAAGTTGGTCATTAATAAAGGTAACTGTTCTTCAAAATTAATCTTCACAGCATTTTCAATTGAATCTAATGAAATTATAGGATTATCACTAATAGAATAATACATTTCATAATCTAACTCACTCTTAACTTCACTGATTGGGAAAATCATGTTTAATAAATTATAGAAATCATAAACTTCTAGGTTTTTGAGTAAAATTCTCAAAGTTATCTCTTTAATAGAATTGATAGAGGCATCAAAATCATTACTCAATTTTTCAAATACAGTTCTTTCATTTTTTTCATCATTAAAGAAAGTATGGTTGAAAGGTAATAGTAATCTAGAATTTATAAGTTCTAAGCAATTACATCTTAGAATTAAGCTAACAATTTTGATGTTCAAATCTTTGTTTACTAACTTTGATGGATATGTCAAATTTAGCTGCTCATTTAATTGTACCACTAATGGATTTTCAATCAAAATTTTATCAAATTTTTTGAAAAAAGTTATATCAAAATTATCAAGAGTTTTAAAATCATCAAAATTAGAAAGGATGGCTGATAGTTTGTGTAGATATCGATATAGCCATTGAGGAGGTTGCAAATCTGGACTGGATAAATCTTTATAACTTTTATAATTTAATTTTTTATTCAAATACTCTTCAGTAGAATAAATGATAACATCATCACAAAATCTCAACAAATTATTCAATAATTTAATTATTAAATTATACTCAGATAATTTAGATTTCAAAAACATCATCTTATAAAAGGATAATACTTGAACACATTGAATCAAGACAGAAGAATCCTCTTCAAATTTTATAACTTGCTCCAATCTAATTTTTACTAAATTATTAAATTTGTTAAAAATATCATCTAACAATTTTACATCTAAATTGTCAAATAATTTCCCCATGCTTCCTTTTTTGTCACTTATAAACAAACTTTCTATAAACTCATATTCATTCAAGATTAAAGAATGCACATATGCTAACACATCACCTAAATATCTGATAGGTTCATCAATGTTCAAGTAAATAGGATTACTATTATCCTTGGCAGTCAAATCAAATTGATTCAAAAAACTAGTTGTAATCTTTTTATACTCAATATCAACAAATTTGTTAATAAAATTTTGATATAATTCCAAATCATTTTCTTGTAAATAATATATTTGAAGCTGGAATTCCTCTATGGTTTTGTGATTTCTATTTTGAATAATCATCTCATTCAAACAAGTCACATTCAATGAACTTATTAAATGGTTGTATATTTTTCTAAGACCATATTGTAGTTCTGACTCTATCTTCTGAAGCAAATTATCACATTTTCCCATATAAATACATCTTTGTTTAATCTTTTGGAGTTTGTCTATAATTTGAAGGGTTTCTTCATCAACTTCAGTTTTATTATGTAGAATATGGTCTTCTAAAGGAGATAAAGAAAAAAGCTTTCGTAAATTTTTCAATACTTTTAATTGAAGTTTATCACTTTGAATTTCTTTTATATGAGTGTTAAAAATTTGCAATTCAGATTCACTTAATAAACTGGTTTTGTAATTTGATATTCCTTCATTTAATTCTTTGAAAGGTGTCATTTTGTCTATAGAATTTTTCATTATGACATCTATCGTAGAATATGAATTCAAAAAATTTTCCAATTTTTTCAATTGTAATCTATTGTTTTCTAATTGTAAAAAATCTCTAGATATCTTACCATACATAGATTTGTCTAATAAAATAGATTTATCATTGAATATAAAATGGACATCTGTCTCTTTATAATTTTCAGATTCCTTCAATAAATCATCAATGGTGTTTATACCTTTTTGAAAATGAAATAAAGAATCAGAGTTGTTTATAATATGGGCAAAATTGTTTATTTCAGCTTTAACAGTTGATGTTTCATCAAGATTTTCTTCCCTTCTGTTTTGATTAGTAAATGGAACTATTTTTCTTTCAGTATAAATTTTTTTGTTGTCATTTTCTTTTATGAATGAAGTTTTTGAATTTTTTAATCTCAAATTGTTCAAGTTTCTATCAATCAAAGCATCAATTTTTAAATCAATAGCATTTTCATTTAAATTTTTGGCAGTGATAGCATTGTTGTTTTTATTTTCTAAAGAGGAAGAGTCTCCATTTGAACCAAGGATCTTACTAATTGTGATGTTTTTATAATTGTTTAAAAAATCTATATTCAAACTGTTCTTTTTGTTCATTTGTTCTGTTTCATTAGAACTTCGAAAAGAAGTATCTGGAACCTCATAAGTACTATAATCAGATATAAAATCCATGACTGGTTGTTTTGGTTTTTATAAATATGTATTTAAAAAAAAAAAAGGTAAGCAAATATTTTTTTTTTTATGGTTTAAAAATACCCTCAATAATATATATTGTATATAGATTTCTTCTTTTTTTTTTTTTTTTCCAAAAAAAAAATAAATCATAATAAAATCTAAATGCGTAAACGTGATGAATTTTTTTTTTTTCTGTGCGGATATAATATATAGTAAATATATGTTTAATCAATTGATTATTAAGACAAAAAAAGAGCAAAAATGTTTTTTTGCTCTTTTTTTTTTTTGCTAATAATAACTTATTGATTTTTTTTCATCAAAACCAGTTTGATCATTAGAATTGAATTCACAAAATGTGTTAGTGTAATACTCTTCACAAGAGGAATAGTTATACATTAACCCATTCATATTGTCATTAAATTTGACTTCACTATCATTGTTACTTTTTCTGTTAGTTCTGATACAATAGCCATAATTATTTCCTGTTGTAGTAGGAGATGTTGTTGAATATTGCATATTATCAAAGACTGTTGGTTCATTTATCTTGTTTAACAAAGAAATATCATAAGAAATTTTGCTAGAAGGAGAAATGTTTAACAGAGTAACTTCTGATGTGTTTGATAATGTGTGTTTTTTTTTTAAAGGAGTTGAAAATTCTTGATGATGAGGAGTAAATGAAATTAATTGAGATGTGGGAATAATTTGATTGACTTTAATTTTAGTGTTGGCATCTGTTAATTTATTAACATTTTTAAAAGACTTTATTTTTTCAAAGTTTTGAATTGATGTGTAACCTTCTGCTAAAGTAGGTGAGTTATCAAAAGAATCATTACTTTCAATAATTGTCATTTCTGTTGACTCGTTTCTTATAGAGTTTGCTTTTAATTTACCAAGTTTTATAGGAGCTTTCTTGAATTCTGGTTGTTTCTTGACCAATAAATCATAACGATCATTACAAACAGACAGTAAGGCAGAAGATATTTTTTTGGGTTTCAAGAAAAAATTATTTTCTGGAGGTACTAATGTTGATTCTGATGAAGTAAAAGATGGAGTTTTACTAAAAATATCTAATTCCATTTTTGGCTTTGCAGAAAAATCACACATTAAATAACTGTTCTTGTTATTATTATTATTATTATTTAAAATAATATTTTCTAAACTATCACTATTTTTTTTTCTCTTAATTTTAAACTTTAAATTAGCATTGTTATTGACAATAGGAATTACTTCATCAATCCAAACAACTTTAGGGAAACTTAATAAATCAACAGCGTTTTTATTTATTTTTTTGTCTTTATTTTTATTATATTTTCCTCTTTTTTTACCAATTCTGGAAAAAGATTTGTATTCTCTAAATTTAATTTGATTAAAAGAAATATTTGTAAATTGTTTCCATATTACTGAATTATCATGTAATACAAAATAAACACTAGCAAACAATTTTTGTTTTTCCAAAAAACAAAAATCAATAAGAATCTTTTCCATATAGAAAAAAATTGGGTTTAACACATTTTTTAAAACATCAAAGCCACCAACTAATTTTAAAAGTCTAATAGCAAAATTGAAAGTTGTCCAAGTACCTTGATATTTTACTTTACCACCTCTTATCTTGAAAACATTATTTTGAATATAAGTTGGATTTGCAAAATCAAAAGGCAAATTATTATAGTTTAAATCATATAATTTAGAAATTTTGCAATTATTTAAAGTTTTTAAATTTGCTTTTTGAATATTTTTAGAAAGTGTTTGCTCATCTATAAAAGGTTGTTTAAAAAAATGGGAAAGAGTATAAAGAAGTTTATTATCTCCTTGACCATTATTTTTAGTTTTACAATAATAGTTATAGTTAAAAGATAAAATTTCTTGAATCAATTTGAAAAAGGGAGTAAATTGAATGTTGTTAGTAGATAAGTCAAATATAATGCAATATTTTGATAATATACTAGTTAATTCTTTATTTTCAGTGTTATTAATAATAAACCTGTCAACTTCAAAAATAGTATACTGATTATAAGTTTCACTGGTTTTATTAATATCAAAGTTTGAACTAGATACTAAATTGTTAAAGTGGTTTAATATAATATTATCACACATATTTTAAAGAAGAAAATTTAGCAAAATAGGAATATAATGAATCTATAAGAGAGGGTTTGTGTCTTTATATTTTATTTTAAAAATAATTTAAACATTAATAATGTCAAAAAAAAAATATAAAAAGGAAAAAAATAAAGAAGAAAAAATTAAACTAAAATGTTATTTTTTTTAATATAAAAAAAAAACACACAAATAGCAATCAATTATCAATTATATATGTATAAATAACATATATAATAGATATTTCTTGGTTATTTAAAAAAAGAAGAAGAAGAAAAAGAATAGATACTAATAATAATACTGAAAATATTAAATTTAAGAAAAGAAGAAAAATTAAATAAATTATTAAAATATAATATTCCTCAGTTAATCAGTTTATATATAAATTTTTTTTTTATAAATGAATAAATAAATAAAAATAAAAAAGAAAAGATTATAATTAATATGTTACAGATCAAAAAAAAATAAAAATCAAAAGGGAGAAAAGTAATAATAATAAAAAAAAAGAATAATAATATTTTAATAAACATATCATAAACGATATTTCCCTATTTCCATATTTATACTAAAATCTAAATTAAACAGCACACACGCACACATTATATATAATTTATATACCTGTACACCAAAAATAATAATAATATTCCCACATTTATTCCTCTCTTCATGTATTATTTTTTACATTTTTTACATTTTCATTATTACAGTTGAATGTATGTGTAAGTTTAAAAAAAAAAAAAAAAAAAAAAAAAAAACTTTTTTAATATAACTTATTGATCTATATATTTGCCCTGTTTTTTTAGGTTTTATAGAAAGGGCATAAATACAGTTATAGTATACATTTAACCTTTTATTTTTTATTAATTTCATTAATTTTCTTTAAATGGTAACATTCAGTTGTATGTATGTAGCATAAAAGTGTGTGTGTGTATAAATTTTAGAGGCTGTACTGACAATTATAAAATATTTCATTTAATATTTGTTTTTTGTAAAAAAAAAATATATATACATATATATTAGTAGCACTGTTTCTCTTATGAGTTTATTATTAATTTGCTTATTTCAAATGGCATGATTTTTATTTTTTTAATTAAATTTTTTTTTTTTTTTGAAAAACAATGGGGGGGGAAAAAATAAAAATCAGTTAATTAATTAAACCATATGTCCCAAAAAGGAAATTGCTCTTAGAAACTATAGAATAAATAAAAATAAATTTATATAAATTTAAGGGACTAAAATAAAAAATAAAAAAAAATTTATTTTATTTTATCTACACCCGATAAAAATTGTATATGTTTATAAGATGTTCAGTAATAGGGCAAAGAGTTCTTCATTGAGTATGTTTGTTACATATTTTAAATAAATTAAATTATTCATTTTTTTTTTAAATAAATAAATTTAATTGTAAAAGTAGAAAAAAAAAAACAAATGGTAAAGAGTGTTTATATTTATTAAAGATCAACTTCAAAAAGCATTTTGTTTGCGTTTTTTTTTTTTTTGTTTTTGTTTTGTTTCATATATAAATAGATAAATATAGATTTTGTATAATATTATTATTATTCATTTTATCTATTAAAGATAAATTAAATGTTTTATTTTTTTTTTTTTTTTTTTTTTTTTTTAGTATTCCGGGGTGTTTTTTTTTTATATTTACTTTATTTATGTATTTATTTTCATTAGTGTTTATTCGTATTTTTTTTTAAGACATATTTTAGTTATAAATCAACATGTTCAACTAAACCATTTTCTACATTGTAGATCATTGGTAAGATTTCTAAAGTCTTGTTTTCAAATTTCTCTTTGATAAAGTCAATAGTTAGCAACTTTTCAGCTTGTTGCTTAACATTTTCTAGAGACAAATGTTTTTTATCAATAGGTGGAATATCATCCTTATGTTGTAATTTAATCTTTTGAATGTTTTCATAAACCGGTTTCAAATAGTTTTTCAAGTTCTTTGGTAAAGTTTGATATACATTTTCATCACAACAAGAGTTGACAGCTCCACAATCAGTGTGACCAACAATGGCTATCTTTTCTATTCCTAGAACCAAAATAGTGAACTCTAAAGTTGACATAATAGTTTCATCTTTCAAGTTCAAGTTGTTACCAACTGTTTGTAAACCAAATATTTCACCAGGTTTAACATTAAAAATGTTTTCATTATATCTAGAATCACCACATCCTATGAAAAGAGTGTGTGGCTGTTGTCCTTTACTGTTAAAGTCAGTAAATAAGTTTGGTGTTTCGTTTGTTATAGATTGAGACCATTGCTTGTTTTTTGCTAAATAATCATCTACAGAAGAGGATTTATGTAAAGCAAATGGTTTTGGAGTATGAGTACAGACAGAGGCAGTGCACATTTTATGTTCTTGATTATTATTAATAGTAGTATTTAATGTTGGTGTAGAGATTGGAATATCTTCACTAGTATTTGGTTTGGTAATAGCGTTCATTATTATTTTATTGTAGAAGTTGAAAATATTTTTTCTTTAATATTGACTGGGTTGATTATAAGTTTCTTCCTTATATATTCTGCAAGTTTGTGATTATTTTTTAATTATTTTCCCTACAGTTCAATTACATCATATTCACAAGGTTTTATAAGTATTAAAAAAAAAAAAATTATAAATGAAATTAGTTACTTCATTAAAAAAAAAAAAAACCTATTATTAATAATAATTTATTTTTAAAAAAAACCCACTTTGATGATTTCATAGTTTTCACTTTTTTTTGAGTCACACTTCTCTGACTCCTCTATTTTTAACACCATTTTATTCATATTTTGTATAAGAATCTTACTAACACTTGAACTTTTCACCACGTTTCCTAGACTTTTTTTGTAATTTTTTTTTTCTCAACAGAGTGATGATTTCATAGCGAGGCACTTTATTAATTTTTTTTTTTTTTTACGAGAGAAAAAAAATAAATTATATGAGAGGGGAGGAGGAAACAATGATGTCACCATTGTTTTTTTTTTCCCGCTTCTTTTTTATTCATTTTTTTAAAATTTTATAAATTTTTGTTTTTTTTTTTGGCCCCGAACTGTCACGAGATCCGATACATTTGAAATTTTTTTCCTGTTTTTTTTTTTTTTTTTTTTTCCACTTTTTCAAATTGATTTTTTTTCGCTTTTCGTTTCATTAATATTTCATATATCATTTTTTTAAATACATTAAAAAAAAAAGAAATCATTTGCGCAAAAGGATATACATACCCGTTAAAGAAAAACAAAAAAAAAAAAAAATATTAATAATAATAATAAATTTTTATATCAAATCACGTGACTTATTTTGTTTATATTTAAAGTTAACTTTTGGTAGGTAATATAAACTTATATACTCAAAAAAAAAAAAAAAAAAAAAATTTAATTGTTCACAATACTATATAGTTAATAAATATATTTTAACTCTTTACTATAAAAACTACTTGTTATGTGATAACTTTTTTCCCTACACTTTTATCTTCATTATACTTGTTTTTTTTCAAACATTCTGTAGCGCAACATTCGGAATCGCACTAGCTCTTATTATAAGTGTAGCATTTCCTTATGCAATTTATTACCATTCCACTGTTATTTTATCCTATGTTGTCTCTCGCATCGCTGGTATAAAACCAAAACAGCCGGAAAAAGCACAATAGAAGGTGCGTTAAATAAGTTATATGATAAGGTTATCCACAACAATCCCAATGCAATCTTGTCTCAGTCTGCAGTAATAACAACCATACTCAGTGTATTATAGGAATTAGGTACAGGAGTTTCACCATATTTCTTAGTCACTATTATAACATGTTACTATAATATTTGCAAACAATGCCATTCAGTTTCAGTTGCATTGGACGAAACACTAAAAAATGGCAAAGACGTATCAGATAATTATTCATCAAAAATAAATATATATATATATATATATAAAAGTATAAAAAAAAAATTATGTAACAAAACAATATATATATGGCGGCTGTTTTTTGACATGTGATACATTTTTTTAAAAAATTATATGATAAAGTCAGGTGACTCTTATAATGGTAACTTATTTATTTTTTTTAATTAGAAAAATTATATTTTTTGGGTGTTAAACGAATGGACAAAAATATATTATTTTTGGAGTGAGTAACAGAATTTAGAAGAGAAATAATTTCTTACAAAAATTACTTTATTTATAAAATTTATATATTATCTGGAAGAGAAAACCAACGCTTAACGGGTTTAACTAGTAAAATTAGTTAGATTTGTTTATTATTATATATTACTTAAATGTTTTAGCTAAACAGCTTTTTTTTTTTACAAGTCACATGTACTTTTTTTTTTTTTTTTAATTTAAAAAGAAACTTTTTCTATTTTTTTTTTTCCAAAATGACATAAACATATGTTATAATTGAAAAAACAAAAAAGTATTATAACTTATAAGCATATTTAGATTTTATATAAAATTTGAATTCTAGAAAACCCCAACTACTTCTTTTAGAAACTAATTGAAAAGAATAGTTTTTTAGTCTGCTCATCTTTTTTTATTTATTTTTTTATTTACAAATGTTGACACCTAAATTTGAGATTACACAAGATGATGCACATCTTTTTATAAAAATATACATCAACAATATCAGATTCAATACTGGTAATTTGGATATCACTATCAATAAAAACATGATGAATTTTACTCTTTTGCCATACTACCTAAGATTAAGATTTAATGAAAAGGAATTACTTATGAGTGAAGAAGATATAGCCAGAGAAATTATGATTCAAGAAGTTACTGATAGTAGTACAGGTGCCATTAATAAAGTTACTCAAGAACAACCATTTGAATGCAGATTGGTCACAGAGGATGACGGAAGTGAATGTGTTGTTGTCAAGCTATTTAAACTTGAAAGGGGTGTCTTTTTCCAAGATTTAGATAATCATTTGACATTACTATCAAGAGATAATGAAAATATGAATTCAAACAACAATGAATCTATGCTAAACATTGTTGACAATAATAGTGATGACAAGGTCAAACCTTTGATACAAGAGATGGATGATAATGTAAATGATATTGAAATGATTTCAAAACTTGGTGATAAATTTGATTGGCAAATTAAACAAACACTTCCAAAAGAAACAGATTCTAATTATAAAAAAAAAATTGGATTTTCACTAAAACATGATGCTACGGCTATCATTCCTTCTATCTATAACAATAATGAAATAAATGATGTTGCAGAAGAAACTATAAACAAACAAGAATCACAAAAGAAATTTGAAAAAGAATTGATCAAATTGAGAAACTATAAAGACAATTTGAAATTTGATGCAGATTATTACATGAATGATTATATAACTTACAAATACGGACAAACAACAGAAATGATGCAGGAAGATTTAGAAATAAATGGGATATTAAAAATAATCAAATATGTTCCAAAGGATATTAAGCAATTTTTGCAATGGGCTAAATTGAAACAACTTGATAAACCTAAATTTAAAGACACTTTAGTATACAATAGTTTTGAACAAGAACAGATGAGAGAGAAATTGCCAAAGAATATCAAGCATGATATGTCACAATTTAATCAATTTGTTATTTTAGCCACTTCACCATTGTTTATTAAACTACAAAGATCACCACAGAATTTGAATTTTGACAAACTGGATGAAACATGGAAGAGAAACTTTGTTTTCATAATCAATGTTTTGTTTGGTTACATTTACCAAGAGATGGAATTTGACTTTGACTTGGAAGAAAATGTTGTTAACAATATTAGTGGAAGCAAAAAACCAAAAGGAAGAGAACAGACAAGTGAAAGATCATGGTTAATTGGTAAACTTGCCCCGCAATTGGGTAATTTAGATCAAACTTTGATATTAAAACCAGGTTTTTTGAAAGAAAGTTGTAATTGGAATCCATCAACCTCAGAAACAAAGACTGATGATGTTGATATGGAAGATGACTCTGATAGTAATAATAATGATTTCTTTATTAAAGAAGTTGTTAATGAACAGAATGTTTCTATTGAAGACAATTCCGAACCTTCAAATTTTGGTATCTCTGCTCAAGATGAACTGATAAAAACATGTTTGATAATTGCTGTCAAAAAATCTTTAAGTTATCCATTACACAGAAACTTACAGCTCTCATTGAAAGTGATTGATTATGTCAATTATTCCCTAATTTCTGGTTCCAAATTTATCATCAAGTTATTGTTAAAAATACATGAACTGTTTAGATATGATGATGTTTACTACATTTACAATAAGATTTGGTTTGATGATTTGATAACTTGGTTATTACAATTTTCAGATACTAATTTCCATGATTTAGAAAATACTGTTGTTAAGGGAGATGAGATTTTGGATAATATCTTTAGAGATATGGCTACAAAAGTCTCAGCCATAAGCAAAGGTTTTAAAAGAGAAGATTTTGATTTCATGATTATTCAAGATGAGTTGAATGAACAAGGAGATAATATTGAATGGGATTCATTAAATATTGCCGAAATTGAAAACATTGGTGATTTGAAATTCAAAGAATTTATGGGAAATAGCAATTAAACAAAAAAAAAAAAGGAAATGTTTTGACATATGTATAAACATATCTATATATTTATATTAATTTAATATACTTTCTAAAGTATTTGCACGTTTTTTCACACTAGATGAATGTTCTGATTGAGTCGATTGTATTTCAACAAATTGAACTTTTTTATTAATATCTTCTTTATCACTATTGTCATTATCATTTGTTTCATCTTCTTCAATAGTGGTTTCATGGTCTTGAAAATCATCTTCTTCTTCATCATCATCAACTTGCATATTTTCATCATTATTGTCAATATTACTTTCATTATTATCATCATTGGTATTAGCTGTTAATTCTTGTTGATTAAATTTTTTGTTTGACAAAAGGTTGTTATTATTATTGTTTCCGTTTGCTTGAGTCAAACTTGATGTTCTGTATTCGTGAGTGCTAAGTGGGTCATGGTCAGTACCAGGAGATATGTTTGCAAATGGATTTTGTTGTTGTTCTTGTTCATGTTCATTATTTCCGAATTTAAATTTTTTATTCACAACATATTGTAAATTTGAAGTATCTTGGTTTTCAATTCTATTCAAATCAATTTGTTCTCTGCTCCTGAAATTCATAAAATCATAACTTCTCTTTCTACTATGCGTTGATGGAACACCTAAAAATGAAGCTGGTTTTTGTTGAGATAACTTAAGAAGAGCTTCAGTGGTTTGATTGTCATCTTTAGAATCCCCAATGTTAGTCGGTTTTTTAGAAGTTTTTATCAAAGGGGATGGTTTCAAAACAGATGGTAAAGAATTGAATCTTCTATGTTGAGGTTTAAAAGAACCAACAGAGGGGACTACATTACTATTTCTATTATTTTGCAAAGAAGGTTGACCAGTTGGATTTAAATTTATTTTTACTGGTTGGTCTGGATTGTGTCTTATGGAAGATACTCTTGAATTATGAGCAGTAGAGACTACACTACTATGACTCGTATTAGTGAAAGATCTCATTTTTGGTTTAAATAAAGCTGGCGGAGGTTCATCATAATGGTTTGAGTTCATACTACTAATTCTAGAATTTTCTTGAGATTCATTGACACTTCCCATCTTATCCAATTCTTTAACCCCAAGTTCTCCTATTCTTGATGGAGAATTTGTTCTTTTATGCTGTCTTTTAAAACTAGGGGGCATCAAATTACCTGCACTAGATAATGGTGTCTCCGGGGTTGCCTCCTCAACATAATCAGATATGCATGCTGTATTAACAGGTTGTAATCTGATTTGTTTATGAGGATCAATCAATACTACATCACTATTTGGATGTGGTAAAGAATTTGAATAGCTTGATTGTTCATTTATATCTGCCTGTTGTACAGAACCAGAAGTTTCTTTTTTAAATAATTGAGAGTCATTAGAGAATAATTGAGGTATCATTTTGCCAGGAATGTTTGCTTGCATAGAAAGTTTCAACATTTCCAATTTATATGAATACTGTTTGGATATTTCTTGTTCTTTTTTAAACTCCATCGTTTTCACAAAGGATTGGGTATCCATCCCGCCATATGCTTGTTGTTGGCTTCTAAGAACTTGCATCGGATCAAATACTGGAGCTAAAGGAGGATATTGAGAATGACCATACATAGGCACAAATGGTTGTGGATGCATATATTGTGATTGTTGAGGAATTGGGTGACCAACTTGTGGGGGATGACCTACTTGTGAGGGATGTGCTTGAGGGGGAACTTGAGAGAAATATTGTTGCTGCATAAATGGTTTATCATTTTTGGAAAAAGGAATATCAGGAGAAACATTTTGACCATCCATTCCATCAGAATTAAAGCTAGCGTTATTATTCATTTAAGGGTTAGTATTACTTAAAAGAAAAAAAACAAATTAAGATGAGTTCGGTTTTATTTTATTTATATGTAAAGATAACTAGTCTATCTTAGATAATTAAGTTTTTTTGTTTTGTTTTGGTATTGTGTTATATTATTATTATTAGAACAAAAAAATGGAATATAAGTTATTTTTAGTTTTATTAGTTAAATTGAATTAAAAATATGGGTAATATGTATTGAAAACAAATTGAAATGTAATTTTTTTTTTTTTGTATATATATATGTAAACTAAAGTTTTTTTTTTTTTTTGTTTAAAAGGGGTTTTTTTAATTTTTTTTTAATTTTTTTTGAGTTTTTGAGTTTTTGATTGTTTATACCTTTATGGACAAAAGTGGAAATTATAGTATAAACAAATGGTGTTTCTGCCGATAATCTAAACAAATAATTTGAAATGAAAAAAATTCACCAATAAACAAAAAAAAAAATTAAAAACTTTGAGAATATTACAATTTTTCGTTGTTCTTTACTGGGAAAAATATATATATGCAGTTTAAAATGTATGTTGTTTATTATAAAAATCATGTCATTTTAAAAAATATTTAATTTGTTTACATTTTGATAAACATTTTTAATAATTTATTTATATAAAGCTAAATCAAATATATATAAAAAAATTATTACATTTAATTTTTTTTTTTTAAAATGTAAACAAATTAAATTTTAAAAAATTAAATAATTAATATACTTTTTTTTTTTAAAATTTTACATTAATAAAATCAAACTAGTGAGAAGTACTTTCTACCTCACTAAAAAACAAACAAACAATTATTATTTAGTTAGTTGTATTTTAAATTAAATATAACTATTGTTATATTTTTATATTAACAAACAAAAAAAAAGCAAATAAAAATGATATAAACATTTTTAACTACCATTTATATATAGATATTTATATGTATATATTAAGTTTTTATATCTGAAGAAATAAATAATGTTATTATTATTAGTATTCTTTCTCAATTATGTTACAACTAAAACTAATATATTATAATATAAAAAAAAAACACATATGCAAAGTAAAAAAAATAATAATAGATACTATTATTGTATTAACTACTTCTTTATAATTATTATTTAAACAGTTTCTTCAAAAATAGTTTCAATAGGCTTTTCCATCAAAGAAGCATGACCCAAAACAGTGACAGCAGAGGCACCAATCAACCACATAATAGTAGAGATAGGAGATGCTAAGAAACCTAGTGGAACAGCAATCAATAATAAACCACTATATAATTGAGAAGTCTTGAAACTACCGAATGGAGTAATTAGATCTTGACCTTGTAATCTGTTGATACCCATTATACCGACAAAAGAAAATACTATAACAAACAACAATAACAAATTAGTCAAAAGAGTGTATATGAATAAACCACCAACAATCAATGTGTAATTACTTTGGAAATACTTCAAATTGTATGCGACTCTAGTTTGAATTTCAGAAAAATTCAAAGGTTTAGAAATTCTTCTAACATCAAAGAATTCTTGAGGTGGTTTGATTTGTTTGATCTTTGATTGTAAGTTTAAAACTTCATTTTTAATGTTTTCAACAGACAAATTGGAGACAAAGCCAGAAACTTGTGATAGGGCACTTAATTGATTCATTATTTATTTTTATATAGGTAATGTTAATATTCTTCTTCTATAGGGTTTTTTATTTTAAATGTTTTGAATTAAAATGTAAAAAAAAAAAGATGAATTGTCGATGTCCTTTATATAAAATTAAGCTACGTTGTCTTGTGTTTTTTTTCTTCTCCTAAGCCTTGATATTATTTGATCTTTTAAAAAAAAAAAAAAATTGTTACAAAAATAGCAATTGGGTTTGAAATATTAGGAAAAACAATAAGCTTTTATAAAAAAAAATTTTTTTTTTTTTCGGACAAAACACGAAAAGTTTTGAAAAAAAACAAAAAAAACAATACACAAAAAAGTCCGATAAAGTCATGTGAAGAAAAACATACATTTTACCCGAACATGCAAAAATCTATAATTATTATTTTAATATCATTTTCGGAAAACACCGATAGATTATTGCCGAAAGAAAACAGATAAATTTTTTTTTTATACATTTAAGATTGGGTTAACTCTTCATTTACAAAAAAAAAAAAAAATATTATTATTAAACTTGAACAACGCGAATTATTTTAATCTATATATATATTTTTTCTAAATCAAATTTGCTTATCTTAAAGAATATATATATATTTTACATATATAAATAGGTATTTTTTTTTCTCTTTTTAAATTAATTAAAAAAATACAGAAGAAAAAAAAACCCCATCAAGTTCTTTGCTAAACTTCCTTTAAACTCTGTTTACCTACATATATATTTAATCCAATATGGCAATAAGTATACCAAATGTTTTCCAATCAGATAATGATGGTTTTTCTATAAGAGATTCCATAAAACCTACTACACGTACTTTTGGATATTATTTCTTTATGATAACTGTGGTAGGTATAACAGTATGGTTGAAATTACCTGAACTATTACCAAGATTTTTATTGAAACCTCCTAGAGATTGGTTGACAAGATATAAAAACAATCTACAAAAAATAATGGGTGATGGTGTCACTATTGAGGACTCTGAGGGAAGAAAAAGATTAATCAAAAAAACTGTTAGAGTAAATTTTGGTTGGAAGAATGGTTGTATTAGAAGATGGTTGCTTTTGAACAGTGTTGACACTTTTGCCACTATAAGTTATTCAAATTATAACAATACAGTTCAAAAGACCAAACATGATTTCCAGACTTTGTCTTTGGAAGATAGATTGAATTTTGATAAATTATGTGATAGAGTCGCTGATCAAAACACTGGTGATAAATTTATTATTGGTATTTTCCATCCATTTTGTAATTCTGGTGGTGGGGGTGAAAGAGTCCTTTGGGAATTATGTCATGCTATTTTACAAAAATATACCAATAAAGATGTTAAAATAGCTATTTATACAGGTGATTCTGATATTGCTCCAGATAATATCATTAAAAAAGTTGAGGATAAATTTGGTATCAAATTGGATGCTCAAAGAATTTGTTTCATTTATTTAAAAAATAGACACAGAGTTGAAGGTAAAAACTGGCCATATTTTACTTTATTAATGCAAGCTTTATCTTCAATTCTTCTTTTCAAAAATGCTATTAGCAAATTGCCACCTGACTGTTTCATCGATACCATGGGATACCCATTCATCTATCCATTTATGAAATTTTTATATGATATTCCTGTTGTAGCTTACACTCATTATCCTGTAATTCAACAAGATATGTTGAATATTAATAATTTATCTATTGTCAAAAAAACATATTGGTCTTTATTATATTTCTGGTATAAATTCTGTGGTTATTCTGTTGATTACTCAATTGTAAACTCTACATGGACAAAAAACCACATGAAATCTATTTGGAATATGTTGGAAAATAATATAATTTATCCACCATGTTTGAGTAGTGAGGAGACAAAGGAGGATAATAAAGTTTTTTTAAATAAAGACAAAAAGAAATGGCAATGTGTACTAGTAGCTCAATTTAGACCTGAAAAGAGACACACTTTAGCTATTGAACAATTTAGCAAGTATCTACAAAATTTTGAAACAAAAAAGACACAAAAATTAACAAAACCATTAAAGTTGATCTTTATTGGTTCCATAAGATCAGAAGAAGATGAAAATTATTTAGAAAAATTGATGTCGTTAGCTTATGATAAACTGAAAATTCCAAAGGAATCCCTTGAGTTTAAAAGCAATTTGTCATACCCTGACTTATTGGAACAAATCCAACAATCCAAATTTGGTTTAAACACAATGTGGAATGAACATTTTGGAATATCTGTTGTGGAATATTTTTCCAATGGTACAATCCCTTTAGCTCATGCATCTGCAGGTCCATTGTTTGACATTTTGGGTCCTGTACTTGGAAATTATGAAGATTTGAAAGATCAATTGTTCTTTGTAGATGAAAGTGATCCAGATTACAATGCAACAAAAGCTAATAAATATAAAGAGTTATGTGAAGTGTTTGAATATGTTGATACTCTTGGACAAGATTCTAGTTCTTTAACTAAATTGGCTACAGAGGGTTTCAATTATGTTTTAGATAAATTTTCAAATGAAAAATTCGATGCTGATTTCAATGATCTTGTTTTAACAAAATTGTACAAAGACATTTTAAAGTGTAAAGAAAAAAGAGCTGACATTGATCTAGAGTGCTCATAGTATATATATTAATCTTTTTCTTTTCTTTTTTTTAATTTTTTTGTTTAATTATTAAATTATCATAAGGGTATTACAAATATATATATACAATATTATTATTTATTTAATCTATTCCCATTTGTTTCCATATCCATTCATTACATTGCTATCATCAAACTCAGAATTGCTATCATATGGATGTTCATTGATAGGATATGCTGGTTGTTGGAAGGATGGACTATTTTGATGGAAAGGTGGTTCAAGAGTTGAGCTTTGTTGACTTTGTGGAGTCATCATTAAACTGCTATCAATATGCATCTGTTGTAATTGCTGGTTTGGAGTTATTGGTCTATTAGGTACAGTGCCAGATGCAGCTGATGTCATAGTGGCATTTCCAGCAGTAGCAGCAGCCAAGTTTTTAGCTGCACTTGGAACTTGCTTGGATTCTTTGGATAGAACTGATTTTTGAGAGGTACTCACTGGTGGAGATGTGGTTCTTGTGATTTTGCTTAAAGATTTACCAGTCTCTTCAGCTAAATTCAAATATTCACAAACAAATTTAGATCTCATTTTTGGATCTGTTGTTGAAGTTAATTTTTTCATGATATCAAACCATTTAAACATTATATCATAACTATCACATCTCAAAACCCAGTTTTGTCCTCTATGAATCAATCCATTTTGTTTAGCATGAAGGACAAATTTATATTCTGAAGCTCCCCTTTTAGAATGCTCAGCAACAGTACAGTCATTTAAAGAAAGTGACATTATAGGAACAATATCTTTTTTTCTATCACCAGTCTTGAATTCATGCAAGAAAGTAGGAGTCAATAAATAGAAACCTCTAGTATAACTTTTCAAAAATTTTGATCTCCTTTCCAAAAATCCAGAGATCAATTCATTAGCTAATGGATCAAATTGACTTTTGTAAGAGATTTTACTGAAATGTCTCATTGGTAGATCTAGTGGAATGAAACAATCCTTATTGACAGAATTGTTAACATAATAAGACCATTCCAAAGCAGGATCAGTGTTTAAGAAACCAGAATCTAATTTAGAAATTAAAGTATCAAAAACTAATTGAGCCTCTTGTCCCATTAACTTAGCATATTGGGTCAACGCACTTTGTATTTCATGGATGATAACTTTTTCTAATTCACCACCAGAGGATTGTAAATTTATGAAAGCATCATGCAAAAAATTTTCTTCATGCAATTGTCTTTTAATAGATTTTTCTAAAGTTTGTTTACACAAGTATGGATCTAAAGAGTTGCTTGTTGAATATTTAGCTTGTTCTAAAGATTGTGCATATTGTTGCAATTCTCTTTTAGTAACTTGTAATTGTTTCCCCAAGTTGTTTGTAAAATCAGTTTCCAATTCTTTAATTTCTTTAATCTTGACTTGTAGATCTCTTCTTAAATCGGCTAATCTTGGAATTATAGTATTATTTAATTCTCTACTTGCATATTGAGCGACTTGAATCATTGCATTGTGGTATTCTCCAAGCACTTGTGGTAAATCAGTGATACTTTTACTTCCTGCTGGGGTAAACAATTTAGACATTAAAACATTAGCAGAAGATGATGGGGTAGCAATTTTTTTGTCTTTAGTTGAAGAACTATGATGGTGTCCATTTGCTTCAGGCTTATTTTTTTCACTTAGTGATTCAGCAGTAGGTAACATATTACTGAAAGGGAAATTTATAGCATGAGATAATCTAATTTGTTGTCTAACAATTTCATCTTGAATGGAACATGTTTCTTGTAAATAAATCAAAACAGCTTTAATTATAGCTTTCCAGCAAGAAAATCTTTGAGCTAAAATTTCAGTTGGTTGTAAATTATATGGAACTGTTACTGCTAATGGTTGTTTTAATATTTCTTTATATTTAGCAGAAGTACCAGCATATATTGTTGAACTTGCAGCACCAGTAGTTTCTGCAGACATATAGGTTGGATTAGTTTGCTGAGTAGTACCTGTTTGACTAGTTATAATAGTTTGAATATCTTGGTTATTGTTCATTTTTTTATTATTTAAAGTTTATAGTAATTATTATTGTTTATACTATATTAATCAATTTGATTTTATATGAAATTACAGAAAATTATTTATTATTTCTAGTATATTTATAGATAAATATTATATATATACTTTTTTTTTAAAAAATATTTAATTGGCTTGAAATAAATTAAATATTATATATTATTATTAATGGTGCTTGGTTTTTATGATGTTTCTCTTAAAGTTGAGATGAAAGATGTTTTTTTTTTTTTTTTTTTTTTTTTCACTATTTTTAAAAGTTAAAAAAACAAATTACAAAAAAAATTTTTTTTTTTAAAGGGAAGAATCTATATATATATATATTTTTCTACTAAAAAAAAAACAAAACAATGTGAGGAGAAGAAAGAGGAGATAAAGTGGAAAGAGAGATATGGAGTATGAAACTATAAAAAAAAACAAACAAAATAATATTATATATTACAGTTAAAAATAGTTATATCGGAATACCATAAATCATTAAAATTATATGTATGTATAAATATAATATATTTATATAGTACTTCTTTTATATATACATACATCTGGTTGATAGTAAGTTTGTTTTAATATTTTTTTTCTTTGGATATACTGTATTTAAAAATACAAGCATATAAATGTTATAATAAAATATAAAAAACAAGCATAAAAATAACTTTATTAAATAATAACAAGGTTGTTTGGCCGAGCGGTCTAAGGCGTCCGATTCAAGTAATTAGAATTTGCTTTTCTTACTAAGTAGGAATACTCGGATATCGTAAGATGCAAGAGTTCGAATCTCTTAGCAACCAATATTGCTATTATTTATTTTTTTGAAATTTTTTTTTTGCGTCTTGTGTTTTTTTTTTTGACACATTCCATTGGTATAAAATATTATTTGCCGTTTTTATCTATTATTATTATTTTTTTTTATAATTTTAAGAAATGTTGCAATTTTCGTACAACCACTATATATATATATATAAAGATTATTAAAACCAACAAATATTATTTTATAAATAATAATGTCAACTGGAATAAATTTTTTACCTAAACATTTGAAACATTATATGGAGGAACCTAAGAAAGAACCTTCTACTTTATCTAATTTTTTCCAATTAGACATTGAAAATATCGATTTAAATTTAAATATTAATTTTGATAAAAAGATTCTTTCTGGTTTCACCACTTTGTCTTTTACTAAAAAAAACAATTTAAATGAAGATATTAAATCTATTGATTTAGATACTTCTTTTTTAAATATATTTGATTGTTTTATCAATGATAAAAATGTTCCCCATTTTGTTGTCAATTCAAGAAGTGGTAAAAATGGTGCTTTAGGTTCTAAATTAACCATTCCATTAATTCAAAATGGTGATGATGAATTTTTCAAATTGGTTAATTCAGGTGCAAAGATTGATTTAAAAATTAACTATTCTACAACAGATAAATGTACTGCTTTAATCTGGCTAGATTCAGAACAAAGTGGTGATACTCCTTATGTTTATGCTCAATTGGAACCAATTCATTGTAGATCAATGATACCATGTTTTGATACTCCTGCTGTTAAATGTAAATACACAGCAACTATAAGATCTCCTCAATATGTTTGTTTTTCAGGGGTTCCATTAGAAATTGATGAAAAAAATGGTATTTACAAATTTAAACAAGATTATGTCATGAGTACTTATTTACTTGCTTTGGTATCTGGTAATATTAAAAAAGGTTCTATTGGTCCAAGATCTAAAGTTTACACTCAACCATCTATGTTAAATAATTGTATAAAACAATTTGAACCAGATATGGAATTGATTTTGAAAACTTGTGAGGAATACTTAGGCTATAAGCATCCATTAGATGAAATTTCATTGACTGTATTACCAAAAAGTTTTGGTTATGGGGGTATTGAAACCAACAGTGTTATTATGTTAACTCCAACCATGTTGAATTCTGCTTTTGATGTTGAAAGTAGTAAGAAATTTACTTCTAAACAAACTATTGAATTCAATACCGTTTTGATTCATGAGATTATTCATACCATCTCTTCTGGTAACTATGTTACTAATTATAATTGGGGTGAAATGTTTTTGAATGAAGGCTGGACCGTTTATTTGGAGAGAAAGATTTTAGCTAGAGTCCTTGGTGGTAGTGGTTATGATACTTTAACAGATGAAATTATTGGTTTTGAAAATGTTAATGGATGGAATTCTTTAAAAGAAACAGTTGCAACTTTCCACAACCCTGAAAGATTTACCAAATTGTTACAAGACTATTCTGATGGAATCAACCCCGATGATGGTTTTTCCACTGTCTTTTATGAAAAAGGCTGTTTCTTGCTATTCTTCTTAGAAAGTTTTGTTGGAGGAGCTGAAAAATTCGATCCATTTGTAAGATATTATTTCAATACTTTTAAATACAAGTCTATCTCTATTTGGGAATTTGTCAACAGTATCTATGAATTTTATTATTCCTTTGATATTGAGATTTTTAAGAAATTGACAGATGAAATGGATTGGGATTTATGGTTATTGACTCCTGGTTTACCTCCAACTCCAAAATTCAATACAAAGAGATCAAAAGAAGTTAATAATTTGGCACAACTTTGGATAGATAAAGCAAAAGCAGAGAGTTCTGGCAAACAAAACAATGTATCATTTAATGTTGACTCCTCTATAAAAAACTTTTCTATTCCACAATTATTGCTATTCTTAGATTCTCTATCTGAATTTAAACAATGGGCTGAGGCTAGTCAAACTTCTAGTGAATTTATTAAAGCTTATGACAAAAAATTTGAACCTTTATTCAATTATCCTGAATTTGAATTCAGATACATTAGATGGTTAGCTTACACTAAAATTTCATTAGACAAAACTACTGATAGATTAATTAAATTTGTCTCTGTTATTGGTAGAATGAAATTTGTTAGACCTTTATATGTTGTTTTAAAAGATATTAATAATCAATTAGCTATAGAAACTTTTAAAAAATTAGAAGGTTTCTATTCTAATGTATGTGCTGAAATGGTTAAAAAAGATTTAGGTCTTTAATTAAAAAAAAAAATAAAAATATATATATATAATATATTACAAAAACAAAATAAAATAAAGATATATGCTTATATAAATCATGATAATTCATTTACTAGTTCTAATAATGGACCATAATCATCGTTTGATAAAAGTTTAAAGTATTTTGTGAAACAACAAAAGTGTCTGAAAGAAGTGTTTAATAAAACTTGTAGATTCATCTCATATATTTCATTAAAATGATGACAGTAGATATGTGCATAAACCCTAAATAATCTTTTCAACATAGGTTTAATGTAGTTTTTTTCAAAGTTGCTTGGGAAAGGGACATTGCTGTCAGTAGGAAAAATCTTTTCATTATCAAAAATCTTTTGACACCATTGCATTAAATATTTCACATAATCCGGTGCTGAAACACTCTTAGGAACACCATTGATATTCCAAAGGTATTCATATTCATTTGTAGCAATCATCTTTGGACATGTATCATAAGAACAAAATTCTGTGACACACCCATAAAGCATGTTTATATGATTGTAGAAATCTACTGTATGAACAGCAAACCATTCGTTAATATTTTCACCTTTAGGAAGTTTTATAGCTTGTTCTAAAACAGAATCTGAATTTAAAGTTGTCTCTACTAGTTTTTTCAAATCTTTATGAGAAGAAACCTGTGCTAGTTTTGGTACATTACTGTTATTATTAAAATTTCTATTATTCAAATATGGTAACTGATGAGAGGGGGTATAATTGAAATCTATAATGTCTTTATTTGAGCTATTACTACTGTTATTGTGAGTTGGGGTATTTAAACTAGAAATGGCAGGGTGTTGTTGTTTTTGTGGTTGTTTACTATTCCATTTAAAACCTCTTTGAGGTTTAATGGTTTTTTGTAAGTTGTTTTCATCACCTTGAAAATTGTTTGAAGAATTCTGTTGCAAAGTTGGTAAAAAATTAGACATTTTTAAAATAAGTTTTATGTAAAAAAGAAAGGTTTATTAAATATATATATATATATAGACTATTTAATTAAAACTTTTATACATTGGTTTTATACTATATTTTTTAAACTTTTGTTAATTTATTTTTAGAATTTGATATTAATACAATCGATCAGTAAATATATTTTTTTTACAAAAAAATAAAAAATATATTAAATAAAACTTTTTTTCGTTTCAAAAAAAATAAAAATCAATTGTTTACCCCCAAATTGCCTATTTAGGCAATTTAAATAGAAAATAATATACAATTCCTAATTGATTAAATCATTTTAAATTATTATATGCTACATAGAAGAAAACAAAAAAAAAAAAAATTAATTATAAATTAAGATTATATATATCATCACTTTATCAACCTTTTAATATACAAATATATAAGTTGATCTTTATTAAATTTAAAATTTTTTCTTTTTTTTTTTAGAATAAAAGTTTTTTCAATTCTTCTAATGAATAATTGGCAACAAATTTAATTTTAGCAATAATGATAGCTAGTAAATGTGCAATATATTCATAACTTTCAGGATGATATTGTTTCCATAATAAACCTATTTCTACAAATACTCTTTGTTTAAAAATACTTAGATGATCTTTAATACTTTGAATAGCTATTTGAATATATTTGAATACACTATTAGGAATAATCTTGCTCAAATAATCTATTATAATAGCAAATACTAACTTTATGCTTAAAGCTATGGAATCTAAGTTACTTCTGTAAGAGCTATCTTGTAAATTAGTAACCATGTTATCAACCAACAGAGTCTTTTCGTTTTTCAATTTCAAGTTTTCAGCAACACCAAAGTTCTTTTGCAAGAAATCAACAACATGTTGAAAAGTTACCATAATAAAGATTCTAATAGAGTTATATGACTTTGTTAAACTGGTAGGAACAACATTTCCAATGCTAACATAAGTTCTCAATTGATAAACAATGTACAATTTTAATAAATAAATCAAAAATATAGTGACTGAAAGTTTGTAAACTAATTTGAAACCATTTTTGAAAATCTTTGACACATAACTCGAATTTTTTGTAGGCTCTTCAACATTAGTTTCTTTGTAAATCAAGTATTGTTGTAAAGCTTTGTTATAAAATTGTTCAAACTCCTTAGTATCAACTTCTTGTTTTGTAAGTTCTGTTGGTATTTCATCTGGAATTTCTTCTGGGGAGGAAGAATCGGAATTACTTGAGATTGTTGTTCCAGTAGAAGCAGGAGGAGTAGATTTTTTACTGTTGTTAACAATGACTTTTTTAGTGTTTAAACCTTGTTTAGGTTTCTTGATAACTTTTTTATTAGTAACAGCCATATTAAATTACGTGGTTTGGTTTTATTTAGAGAGAAAAAAAGAAAATATTATTTTTTCTTTGTTAAATAAATAAAGTAAATTTGTTTTGATGAATTGGAGTTTTTTTTTTTAGTCATTGCTCTTTTATTTTTTTTCATCGAAAAAAAAAAAAAAACAACTTTAAAGGTTCCAAAATTTAGCGCAATGTTTTTTGTTCACGTGAAATTTCATTGTTAAAAGTAAAAGAAATAGGAAAAAAAAAAACGTTTAATTAATGTAGATTATATATATATATATATTAATATAGTACACCTATACCATCCATCCAGTTAGACCAACTGCCATATATACCAACAATAGAACCTTCCAAAACATGTTCACTTCCACCGTTGACATTACCTACAAATGGTGTTAAAGGAATATTTTGTTTGTTGAAAAATTGAACAGCATCAATCCATTGACCAGATCTTAGTTTTATTTTACCTATATTATCATTATTAATATTGAAAGTAGAAAAATTACCAGTTTCATGTCCTAAAAGGATTGGTGGATAGTTTGATGAAAAGAAGATTTTTAAACCATCAATTGCACCACCATGATATACTATAATCTTATTAACTTTTGTTTCAGTGCCTTGTGGAAGCAAGTAATATACCGGCTTTTCATTTTGACTACCATATAGTAAAGATTTTGTTACTTGTCTTCCTTGTATGGTTAAAGTAGATTCTGTTATAAAAGTATTTAGATTTTGAATTTTTATTGGTGAAGTATTTCTTGCAAAAATTTCTAAAGCAATATCTTTTAATTCCAACCCAGATTTTTGAACAATATCTTTGTTAACATCTAATTTAATAATTTGAGTAACTGGATTGGCATAGATATGCCAACCTCTACTTAATTGATCACCACTCTTCAAATCTTGAATTTCAATAGCATATATTCCACCATTCTTATTTTCAAAAGTCATGCTTTGCTTATCTGGCAATACTTTGACAACAGTTGATGTTTGTTCAAGTAATTTCACATCAGTAGGCAATCTGAAACATTCATGATTGTTAAATCTTACTAAATCCAATGGATGCCAGCAACACTCATCAGCTGGAACAAAAGCTCTTCCTTCAATAAATTTACTCTTTGAGTAATTGTTACCTCTACCAGAAACTTCTCTAGACATAAAAGATCTATGAAATACAATATAATCTCTTAACATAACACCAAAAGTTCTATGTGGTAATGTTAATGAATGTCCCATTTCATGAATGAAAGCACCTAAAGTTGTAGAGAAAGTCTCAAAAACAGTACCTGCTTCCCCATTATCATTAGATACTGGCAAACCATTATCAACAACTCTATTATTATTCAACATTATACTTGTTAAATCCTCCCAATATGATGGCCAACAGTATAAACCATGGGAACCAAAAATTGCTAGCTTCACCAAATCTGAACCTCCCCCTAAAGCAGCATGTCCTAAGATCAAATTCAATTTTGGATCAAATTTAGTATCCATAAATATAACAGCTGCTTGAATAGGATTGGATGAAGAGTAGTTTGCAATCAATTTCCCATTGTCATATTTGATAATCTCTTCAATAGCGATATCAAATAATTTACCCCTGTTTTTACCATTTTGATTCTGTTGAGCTATATCTGGATTTAAAATCTCTGATGTTTTGTAAGAACTTCTCAAGACATGGATTTTAATATTAGATTTTGAAAATTTAGTTTGTCTGTACAAACCAGCATCACTAAATTCTTCAACAAATTGCATAGTTCTTTGAGAATAACCATTTCTATACATTTGTTCATTGGTGTATGATTGAGTTAATCTTCCTGCAATTTGTAATTTTTGAATTGCTAATTTCAAATGAACATCACTAGGTAAATCATATTCTTTTTTGTCATTAGTATCATATTTCATTGGAGAATCACTACCAACCAACAAACAAAGATGGATAGGTTTATTAGAAGCTAAAGGTACATAGTTTAAATTGAATGGCAATGTTCCATTCTTTTGACTAATGAATAATAAATTATTTATACCTGGTTGTAATTCCACAGTAGCTTTAAAGAAAGAGTAGTTGATTTCATATTGCAATTCAGAATAATTATTGTTCAAATTTTTGATAATTATATTTTTATCACTCTTATCTCCATTAATCTTACCATGAATGATAACACATGGTGAGTATGTTGTATCATTAGAAATATAATTTAAAACTTCAATAAAAGATTTAGACATAATGAATTATTAATTTTATATGGTTTTGCTTAAATAAATTTTTTTTTGAATTATAAAGCAAAGAAAATTGTTTTTAAAATGAGAGGGGGGGGGGGGTTTATAAAAGATATAAAGAAAAATCAATGAAAAATAGTAATATATATATATATATATATCTTTGCAAGCAATACGTGTTAAATTCTATATAAGAGGAAGTTTCGGAACCTTTTTTTTTAAAAAAAAAGAAAAGCATTTTAAAAATATGGTAGCGACAAAATTACTTAGATGAACGTGACTGACCTGATTTTTCAAATTTTGTTCAGAATTTGAAACTCTTTATATTTAAAAAAAAAAAAATGTATGTTTCAAGTTATTAACTTAAATATAAGTAGGGGGAGATTTTTTTAATTTAAAAAAGGAGTAATATAATTATTGTCATTATTACCCCGAAACAAGGCTGGATAATAGCTATCAAATTCTTAAGCAAATAAATTTGTTGTTCTTATCATTAGAAAAAAAAGGGAGAAAAATAGATAAAAAAACAGGTGATTATTGCTATTATATTATAATTTTTCTTGTTGAATAATTTGTTTTAAATTTTTATTTGTAAATTTTTATTTTTTTATTTTTTTTTAAAACTTCTAGTTACTTTCTCTGGGTTTCTTTTTTTGCTCACATAATTAGAATTTTTCTTCTTCTTTTAAAGAATGTTTTGGATTTGCAATCTTTTGGAATAATATTTTTTTGTTTTATTTTTTTGATTTGTTCAAAATTAAAAGTTTTAATAACATTTTCTTTTGTTTTATTTTCTTGCTGAATCAACAGGATTGAATTGTTAGTTTTTTTCTTCTTAAAACCCAACTTGAAACAAAAATTTGATAGCTGGATTTTTTTTTGTTGCTTAAACGGGATAAAAAATCAGATGAAAAAATAAAAAATTGTTTCAGGTTGATTTTTTTTAGTTTATGAAACACACACACACACACACATATATATATATATAACACCTTTAAAATGAGAATATATCTGTAAATATTACTTTTTTTAAACCTCCGATTAAAGATAGGTTATTTGGCTTTTGAATGATGTCAATTTAAAATTGGTTTAAAAAACTTATAGCATTTAATGATTTAACACATTATCATTATTTTTGTTTAGTTAATTAAAAAATATATGTATTTGGAAAGTAAGTGATAATAATCTTCTTCCCCGTTTTCTTTTTGGTATCTGCAATTTATTTACATAAAATAAAAAATGGAAATAAATAAAAGTTGAGAAGCTAAAACATAAACTTAAAAGAAATCATTCAAATCACTCCCCCGTCACTCCACAAAAAAACTTTCGGATGAAACATTGAACATCTGAAAGCTTTTATATTAAAATTTATTTTTTAAGACACAGTCTTGTTATTCAGTTAAACAAAAGAATTAAAAAAAAAAAACAAGATATTTAATTCATTATTACATATATATTCTTTTTACAAATATTTAAAACAAAAATAAATATATAATGGCAATCTTGTTGTTTCAAAATAAAACATCTCCCCTTTTTTCCAACATTAAAGACTCTAAAAAAAGGCGCGCACCAAAACTAATTAGAAATAAAACTATTGTGGTTTAATTTTTTTATTCTTAATCACTCATTTCTGAAAAAGTGTCAAAAATTTAAACTATAAAATAGGCTTCAAATATTGTTGATTTTCTTCTTCTTCTAATATTTTCATTTCTGTATTTTTTTTCTTTGTATTTAAAATTAAAAATATACTTAAAAACCCAACAAAAAAAAAAACATAAGCATCTATGCATTTAACTAATTTCATAAAATCATTTTTTTTGTTGTTTTTATCATCTATCAAATCTGCTGAAGCCGAAGGTTTTTCAGATTTAGGTGGTATTTATGGTTGCTCCATTTCATCATCTTCTGAAAAAATTTCAGGTTTTAAAGGAAATGCCTATTATTACCCATGGTTATCATATGATACAGGATCCGGTGTTGGTGTTCAAAACCAGCAATTATATACAACTGGTGATTATTTGAATGGTGGTTATGTTGGTAATGGTGATATTATCACCCAAGACCATACAACTGATTTCACTGTACCTAATATTATTGCGGAAAATGTTACTGCTTCTATTATTAACTTTAATAATGCCGATGTTTGTGTAAATTCTTGCAGCTCCAATGAGCTATGGTCTGATTTACCAAACTTTAGCCAAGAAGACGGTAGCAGTTTATTAGTTCCTATTTCTAATTTTGCTTTCCATGTTACTGGGTATATGATTCCTGAAACATCAGGTTCATATACGATTAGTATGGGATACATTGATGATTTAGGTATTATCAACATTGGGTCAGGAAAGTTTTTGTCACAAAACTGTTGTAACAATTTTGTCAGCTCTGGTGATGTTGGAGGAAACAACACTGTTGAATCTGTATGGAGTTATGAAGGACCAACAGGTGTTAATGTTATTTCTGCTGATTTGGTTGCAAATGTTGCTTATCCAATTAGTATTTTCTATGTTAACAGAGGTAACCTTGGTTCCATGAGCTTAACATACACCGATCCTTCTGGTGAAGTTCACAGTGATTTTTCTGGATTTGTTTATCATTTTGATGAAATCAGTCATTGTGAATATGATTATGAAGAAATTACCACATTACCATGGACAGGAACAACAACATCTACTACATCAACATCAATCTCTACTACATCAATTTTCACCAATACATATGATAGTACCACATCTACTTTCACAGCTGATGTTGAGATTGTGTCCTACACTGTTTACACCCCAGTTCCAAGAACATCATCCACAACCACACAGGAGTACACAGGATCAGTTACTTCAACTGTTTCCACAACCACTGCAACAGTGTATTCCAACGGAACCTTAGAGAGCATATCTACATTATATGTTGTTGTTACACCACCACCACAAGCCAAAACAACAACATTCACAACATGGAGTGGGTCATTTACTTCTACATATGCTACTGATGTTATCACAGTTACTGATGCTACAGGGGAATACACAGTTTCAACAATTTACTATGTTGAAACACCAGTACACATTTTGATTACAACCGTGCCTTGGACAGGGAGCTTTACAACAATAACAACTGATGTTAAAGTAACCACAGGAACAGATGGAATCCAAACAACTGATACCATCATCACTGTTGAAACACCAACAACTCAAAGTACTTTCACTAACTCAACCACTGTACAAACTACCTCAATCACAAGTCGAAGTACTTCCACTAACTCAACCACTGTACCAACTACCTCAAACACAAGTCAAACCACTTCTGCCAACTCCACCACTTTACCAACTACATCAAGTACTTCTACTATTGCCCCAACCACTTCATCAAGTACCACTTCAAGTGAACCTGCAAATAGTACTATTACACCAAGCACTGCTACTTCCACTTCTACAACACCATTGACAACATCAAAAACATCATTGCATTGGAATAGCACTTCTTCAACCAACACACCATCAACAGAGTCCACAACAACATTGACATCAATCCAAACCACACCAGCCGATTCTACCTCCTCTTCAAGTGTGTCTAACTCTTCCTCAAGTGTTTCCTCCTCTTCATCAACGAATTCTACCTCTTCTTCAAGTGTTTCTTCCACTAAGGATCACAAATCATCGGAATCAACAAGTTCCACCACAGGCGTTCGCATGAGTGAAACTTGTTGGAGATGTTTTAGCAGATGAAGCTTCATTGCTAGAAGATGAAGATGCAGCCGATTTTGTGGCAGCTGAAGATGGGGTGGAAACAGAAGATGAAGATAAAGATGTGGCAGCAGAAGATGAAGATAAAGATGTGGCAGCAGAAGATGAAGATAAAGATGTGGCAGCAGAAGATGAAGATAAAGATGTGGCAGCAGAAGATGAAGATAAAGATGTGGCAGCAGAAGATGTAGATGTGGTGGTTTCGGGTTCTTGACAACTAATTTCAGTACAAGTAACGGTGATGCTACTGGTAGTAGATACTGTTTCAGTTGTTGAACTTTCTTCTGGTTGTGAAGCAGCTTTGTCACTTCATCAAGCAAAACAACACCAAGTGTATCTCCAATATCTTCAGCTAGCATTTCCAGCATAGTTGGCAGCATTACCACTTCTGTTGAAAATGCCAATGGCGCCACATCATTAAATGCAAACCACTTGTTAAGTGTTTTAATATTAATGATGGGTTTGGTATATTAACTAATTTTAAAAAAAAAAAAAAAATCCAAATTCAAATATGACATATACCCTAGTTTTTTACCAGTATTATAAAAAATTTTATTGATAATACTTTCGTTTACAAAAATTCCTTTAAAAAACAAAAATTTATGTTATATATATTTAAACATATATATTAGTTTGTCAGTTCGTTAGTTCGTTATTTCCCCTTTACCTTAATTTGTTACTTTTCTAAGTTTTTGATTAATTGTTTCGCTGAATTTATATTTCAGAAATAGCAGGTTTCTCTCTTATTATTGTGAGTATTTAGAGAGTTCCTATTTTTTTTATACTATTTGCTACAAGTTTAGAAAAAACACACACCCATAATATTATTTGGTTATTTTTCTAGCCAGAGTAATATATTTAATTAAATGCAACTGTACAAAACTTGAAAACAAGCATATTTATATACAAATATAATGCTGTTAATAAATATAGTTTTTTTTTTTTAATAAATAACTTTTAATGCTAATACACCTATTTTTTAGACTCTAATATATATTTTTCACCGATTCAAATTAACAAATATATCAAAATCGACACAATCATGTGACAAAATATTAAATTTTTTTTTTTTGCTTGGCCTAGTTAGAAAAATCTAAATTCTGAAAAAAAATAATAAAAACAAAAATTTTTTTTTTTCGTAAAGAAAAAAAAATTCATAAAAACAACACATCAGCAAATTTTTTTTACACACAGATTAACACTAAAAATCAAATAAAGGGTGAAAAATTGATAAATATTAATCAAAATTATTAATTAATAGTTCCTTATATAACCAAACAAAGAATAAAACAAGTATTAATAAATACATTATTATTTGCCTTTGTAATAAAATATTTAAAAGTAAAAACAATAATCATTTAGTGTTACTATATATATATATTTTTTTTTTTATATCGGCTATTTAATATTAATAATAAACAAGATAATTTTGTATAATTTATAAATAAATTTATCTATTTATTTGTTTCAGATTAGAGTTAAAGATTTAGTCAATTTAGTTATTACTATTAAAGAACTTTTATTTTTTTTTACTTCCTGTTTCGTCACTTTTAAGTTTAATAGCTTATAATATATTTTATTATTAATTAATTTTTAAAAAAAAAAAAAAATAGTCACACAAGAAAAGAGTTTATCCACAACAACAGTTTCAATTACCTCAGCAACAACAACCAGAGGCTCAATTTGTTTCTCCACCTGGAGCTGGCTACCCCCAACAGCAACCGCAATCTCCTGCTAACAATGGTGCAGGCACATTTGTTCCTGGCTTACAATACCAACAACAGCCCGTTGATCAATTGCAGCAAGGGTTTCAACAAATGGGTTTTCAACAGCAACAACAACAACCTGCTTATCAACAAGTTCCTGTTCAACAACAACAACAAGCTCCTACTTCTTATGGTGAAAGCAAACCAATGAATCAATTATACCCTGTTGATTTATTAAATGAGGTTCCTCCAACTATCTCAGATTTGAAATTGCCACCACCTCCATTGGTTGTTCCTGTAAACAAATTTTCTACTCCAAATGGTGTATTAGTTGCCAACAACTGTCAAGATTACATGAGATGTACTTTGAATGCTATTCCAAAGACAAACTCTTTGCTAAAAAAAAGTAAAATACCATTAGCTGTATATTTGCATCCATACAATAAATTAAATTCTGATGATGAAAATGTTCCTTTAGTTTCTGATGGTGCTATTGACAGATGCAGAAGATGTAGAGGTTACTTAAACTGTTTTGCTGAAATTTTAGCGGATGGTGTCAAATGGAAATGTAACATGTGTAACTTGACTAATGAGTTTATGATTAAAGGAAGATCTTACCAAGAAATCATGAACATGGATCAATTAAACTACTCTGTTGTTGATTTTATTGCTCCAAAGCAATATTCTGTCAGAGCGGTTCCACCAGCCATTTATTGTTTTGTTTTGGATTGTTCTTTAAATGCTATGCAAAATGGTCTTTTTGCCACTACTTGTAGAACTATTTTAGAATGTTTAGACACTTTACCAAACAGAGATGGAAGAACTAAAGTTTCTTTATTATGTGCTGATTCTTCTATTCACTACTTCAAGGTCAAAGAACAAAATGGCCCATCTGTTGATGAAAATGGTGAACCTATTGTTCATCCATTTAAAGTTCAAATGTTTGATGTTGGTGATTTGGATGATCCATACCAACCTACTTCATCTGGTTTATTAGTATCTTTGACTGATGCTAAACAACAATTTGAACAATTGTTTGCTAAGTTACCTGAAATTTTTTCTGCTACCACTAATGGCAGTTTTGCTTTGGCTCCTGCTTTGAAAGCTGCCAAAGAAATCATTGGTAAAATTGGTGGTAAGATCATTGTTGTCTCTGCCACTTTACCTAACTTGGGTGAAGCTGCTTTGCAACCAAGAACTGAAAAACAATTTGTTGATACAAAGAAGGAATCTTCTCAATTATTGACTCCTCAACATCCTTTCTACAAATCCTTCTGTGTTGATGCAAACAAACAACAAATCACTATTGATATCTTTTTGGCATCTGAAAAATACATTGATGTTGCTTCTCACTCTAACTTATCCAGATTCACTTCTGGTCAATTGAGATTTTATCCAGGATTCTCTGCTAGTAATTTGGCTGATATTACTAAATTTACCAAAGAATTTAGTAAACATGTAAACATGGATTTATGTACAGAAGCTGTCATGAGAACAAGAGGTTCCCATGGATTAAAAGTCGATTCCTATTTCGGTCATTGTTTTGTAAGAGCTTCTGATTTAGCAGCTTTATCAACATTCCCAAGAGATCAAGGTTATGTTTGTGAGATGTCCATTGATGAGACTATCTCCAAAGAATATGCGTATATTCAATGTGGTATCTTATTGTCAACAAACAATGCTCAAAGAAGAGTTAGAGTCATAACCATTTGTGTTCCAACAACTGATATTATTGGCCAAGTCTTTGCCTCTGTTGATCAACTGGCTTTGGTAAAATACTATGCATCTAAAGCTATCTCCAAGATTAACTTAGGTACATCATTGATAGAGATTAGAGAATACTTGGATAAACAAGTATTGGATATTTTACAAGTATACAAACAAGGAAACAGTACTATAACTCAAGGATCCTCTTTGAAGTTATGTGCCAATATGAAGATGTTCCCATTATTGATGCAAGCTCTAGTTAAAAATTTAGCTTTCAGACAAGGTGCTGTCCCATCAGACCACAGATCTGCCATGCTTAATGAATTAGAATCTTCCTCATTGAGAGAATTCACATTGAATATTTATCCGGATGTTTACTCTTTACATGACATGCCTGATGAATCAGGTTTACCTGACGAAGAGACTGGTGAAATTGTATTACCAGACTGTATCAATGCATCGCATGGAATGTTTGAGAAATATGGGTTATATCTGATAGATACTGGATCTCAGTTATTCATCTGGGTTGGTGGTGAAGCTGTAGCTGAATTATTAACTGATGCATTTGGAATAATGAGTATTGATCAATTACCTGTAGGTAAATTTGAAATGCCATTGTTGCAAAATTCTGAGTTCAATATTAGAGTTAACAATGTTATTGCTAGAGTCAGAGAGAGTGATGACTCATGCATTTACAAGAATATTTATATTGTTAAAGGAGCTTCTATGAGAGAACCAGTGAATAATAACAGTCAAGAATTGAGTTCCATGAGAACTTGGTTACATAGCTTCTTGGTTGAAGATAGATGTGGTAGTGCTCTAACATATAGAGAATACTTGTCTTCATTAAATATGAAAGTAGCTAAATAAGATAAAAACAAAACAAAAACAAATATAAGTGGATTATATATATAACAGACAAACAAATATAAGAAATATTTTTAATTAAAAAAAAAAAAGGAATATTAATATAGTAGTATGTATTATTATTTTTACTTTCATTTAACTTCAACTTTTTCATAAGAAAATTGAAAAAAAAAAAGTGAATTCTTTAACGCGTTTCAGCTAAAATTTATAAGAAATTTATATGTATATTGGCTAACGCGGAAAAATGAAAATTTATAATTAAAAAAAAATGAAAAGAAAAAAACCAAAACTGCAACAACAATTTTTTTGTTTTCAGAAAGAAATAATTTAATCACATCCAAAACCATCAACGATATATAAAACATATACATGATTATTTTAGTTACAAGTAATGCTTCTATTGGAAAAGAATACAATTCATATAGTTTTTTAACTGAACCATTTATTTCTGGATTTGGAAATGATTCTAATGATACAACCTTTATGGAACCTTTCACATTACTAAAATGTATTGATGAACTAAATGATTTAAAATCAAATAAAATTCTACAAGTAGAAAATTCAAAACAAGAAATATTATGTAATAAAGAAAACCTTGTGGATATAGTGACAGCAAATTTTGATAAAAATTGTATTGTAATTTGCGATTCACTTTCTACAATTAGTGAAAATATCGAGACTTTAAAAAAAAGACCATCTTTCATACATTTGCATATTGAAATACCATTAAGTTTTATGATGAAAAAGGAAAAGATAGCTTCCGACAAAGTATTTGATTTTATTCAATTGAAAGAAGAGAATTTTAAAAATTATTCATCAATTTATAAAAACCCATCTATCAAGATATCTCTCCAATCCAATAACCACACTGTACTTGATAAAACAGCTGAAATTAGCTACATAAAACAACTTCTTGAAATTCCTATTTTTAAACATACAACACTATCAACAAAACAGGGTATTTCATCTCCACAACGTCCTTCTTGGGATGAATACTTTATGCAGTTAGCCAATCTAGCTTCTACAAGATCCAATTGTATGAAAAGAAAAGTTGGTTGTTGTATAGTATCAAAGAATAAAGTTGTTGCAACAGGGTATAATGGGACTCCAAGAAACTTGACCAATTGTTTCAGTGGTGGTTGTAAAAGATGTAATGTCACTACTGCAACTCGCACATATGTCACTTCACCATTATCTTCCTCTTCAAACATAAAAATTGCTTCTTCTGATTCTTCTCTTTCTTCCATTAATGGGGTTGAAAATAAGATTGGATCTATGAACTTGAATGGCAATGGGGCTGTCAAAAATGTGCATACACTAGGAACATGTTTCTGTTTGCATGCTGAAGAAAATGCATTATTAGAGGCAGGAAATATAAGGATCGATTCTGATTGTGTTCTTTATTGTGATACATGTCCTTGCATTACTTGTTCTGTAAAGATTGTTCAAGCAGGTATTGGAGAAGTTGTGTATTCCCAGTCTTACAACATGGATTCTGAAAGTTTTGCTATCTTTGAAGAAGCAGGAATTAAAATCAGACAGTTTGATCATGGTGGAATCAAAAAAGATTATAACTTTGAATTATAAATTATATATATACTTTTTTATGTTTCTTTGTAGACATATGGACCAGGTCTTTGTTCACAAACAAATTCAACTTCAGATAATTTTTTACCAGCAAAACACATTTCCAACTTCAATCTATCGCCCGGGTGTAGTTCACCAACCCCTGAAGGAGTACCTGTCAAAACAATATCGTCTTCTTCCAAAACCATAACATTAGAAACATATTGTAAAATCTTTGAAAAAGAAGTTAACATCATTGAAGAATCACCATCCTGTTTCAATTGATCATTGACAAAAAGTTTAAATTTGAAGTTTGTTTGGAAATCTACTTGTTGATCCAGTTTAGTCAAAGGGACTAAAGGTCCTAATGGGCAAAAAGTATCAAACCCTTTACCAATGGACCAAGGAAGCCCCTTTTTTTTAGCTTCATCTTGCAAGTTTCTTGCTGTAAGATCCAAAGATAATGATACCCCTTTAATACATTTGAATACATCAATGTTTTCAGCTTCTGATGGTGGTATATTTGATAACTTTTGTTTTATGACTAAAGCAATTTCTAGTTCATGATGTGTTTTTATTCCCTTTGGCAAGTAGATAGGAGAAGGGTTACCTTTTTTGAGTACTGAAGGTGTAGTTTTTAATAGATTGCCTGATTTTAAAATATCTTGTGAGATTAAATTTGAAGCTGGTTTAGTGATAGCAGTTTGACCTTGTGGTAGTGGTGTTATGATAGAGGAAGTTGGCTTCAAAAAAAAGAAGGGTTGTTTAGGAGTTGTGTTGTTTAATTCTTTGATATGTGCAGCATAGTTTCTTCCGATACACATAATCTTGGAAGCTTTTTGTATATATTCATAACCAGACATAATATATATGGTGATGTATAAATTTAATAAGTGATCTCTCAATGGTACTATTACATATGAATCTTTATTATTAATATGTATTAAAAACATGACAAGCGAAAATAAAAATGATTATGTTTGATTTATTATTATTTTTTTTTTTTGCGTCAAGGTTTTTTTCCTATGGATATTTTACGCTAAACATTAATTTTCAGCGTACCCGAGAGTCGCATAAAAAATTTATAAAGGAGAGGAAATATATATAAAAAAAGAACATGAATTCATCTTTATACATATATATATAAATAACATAATTATTCGTCAAGATTGGCGAATGGATTTTCACCGTTTCTTTGATAATAAGATGTCTCTTTGATTTTTTTAATAATTTCATCCACAAGAGTAGCTGCTAATGGATCAATGGCAGAATGGCTTGGATCAGTCAAGATTGCTTTCAATTGAAGCAAAAGACCCATGTTTCTATCACCACCCAAACCACCAAGAATGACTCTGTAAAGATCAGCTGCCTCATTACATTCTTTTTCATAAAAATCAACTTTTCGTTCCATATTCTTGATGAATTTTTTCTTTCTCTGTCTGAAATTGAAAGCTGCAACTCTATTTTTCTCTAAAATCCCCTTTCGTTTCTCATCCTCTGATAAATCAGGATGATGCTTGATATCTGTTATAGTCATAGTCTCTAGATCCTCACTTTTTTTGACTTTCTTCAAAGGCTTTGTTGTTTCACTTCTAGGTTTTCTGCCTCTTTTCTTTGCTCTCTTAGGCCCATTCTCAGCCTCCTCTTTCAATTTCTCAGCCAATTCTGCACCATTGATATCTTCACTCTCCTTTCGTTCACACTTAACCTCAGCAATACTGGCAGTATTATTATTACTGATATTATTATTTATGTTGTTATTGGTATTGTCATTTGAAGTGACTACACCAGTTCCCAGACTAGATGGCTGAAGGATTCTTGGTGTCAATCCTGTTCTTAAATTGCCTAAAGGTGTGTTCATTCCAGATAAAGTGAAATTTGGTAGCATTGTACCATTGAAACCAATATTGTTTAAGAAAGAGCCTGGAGAATTCATTCCATTTGCAGAGGGCAGTCTTTCTGGTTGCAATATTGATAAAGAATGGTTTTGCATTGCTTGCTGTTGCTGCTGTTGTTGTTGCTGTTGTTGTTGCTGCTGTTGTTGTTGTTGCTGTTGTTGTTGTTGCTGTTGTTGAGTCAGTTTATTTGAGGAATTTTTAGGAGTTGGTTGAATATTTTGAGGTTGATTTAGCATTAAATGTTTATTAAAATCATCTTGTGGAGATAAAGGATTTTTTTGAAGAGTCGCAAAAGTGTTTCCTGGTCCAGGAGTCAATTTGACTTTATTATTTAAATTTTTAAGGTTCAACAGATTTGGATTATTAAATTGTTGTTGTTGCTGAGAGGGATTATTTGAAATAGGTTGTAAAAATGGCAAGTTGTTTGTAAAAAGATCAATTCGTCTTCCTCCAGGAGTTGTCAATCCTGGAGAGATATTAGAGGTTTGACCATTGACACCAAAAGGCCATGGAGAAAAATTACCATTAGAAGTACCACCAGCAGAAATATTATCTTTCAAAAAAGACATTCCTATATATTTTTTATTTCCTGGTAGATTGTTATTAATACTTGGTGGGATTATCATATTATTTTTTATATCTTTTGAAAGATTAATATTGTTGGAAGTATTTGCTGAAGGAAAATTGTTATCAGAGATTTTGGCTTCAGGAATTGAATTGGTATTAATATCAGAAGTGAAATTGTTTTGAATTTGATCAACATTCTGTTGCTGTTGTTGTTGGTTATTAACATTATCAACAGAAGCAACCTTCTCAATATTGACATCTGAATGATTTGAATTTTCGTGTCCTTTAGAAATATTACTGTGAACAGAGACAGCAGAAGCCACATTGGAGACTGAGTTAGGAATAGAATCAAAAACAGAGCTTATTAATGAGTCATTTGTTGTAGGATTATTATTATTATTGTTATTATTACTTGGTGGATCTATAGTAGCAATTGTTGTTAATGGAATAGTAGTGATTAGATCAGTATTGTGAGGTTTAGAAACGACACTATTATTACTACTACTATTATTTTCTTGTAATAAAGAGTGTACAGATTCTGTAGTAACAGGAACTTTCACAAGACTAGTGACAGAAGTGTCTCCGTTATTACTATTTGTATTATTATTATTACTGTTGTTGTTGTTAATTATATTTGGAGTACCAGAAGTCATGTTGCTGTTAATAACATTACTGTTAGCAGAATGTAAAGAAGCACTACTTTCCCGAGTTCTTATTTTAAAACTTTGTTCAAAAGGATTAGGTTCAGTTTTTAAACTATTCATTTATAAATTATAAAATAACAATGAAAGAAAACAAAATAAAAGGTTAATGTTGTGTAATAAAAATTTTTTTTTAAATTAAAATATAATGCGGGACAAAAAAACAAAAAAAAAGGCACACAAAGAAGAAGATGAAGTAGGAAGAAATAAAAAATGAAAAAAAAAAAGCACAATATTTCAATATCAAATAATTAATTGCTTGGTAATTAAACAGATTCTATAGTCTGTTTGTCTCTCTTATTTTTTTTTAAAACATTAATAAACAAAGTATACAATAAAAGGATTATAATTAATATGCAATTACTGTTTAACTTTTTTTTGTTTGTTTGTTTGTTTAAAAAAAAAAAAAATAAAAAAAAAATAATTACGAAATTTTAAATGATGACGAAAGATTTTTTTTTTTCTAAAAAAAAAAAAAACAAGAAAGAAAAGGAAATTTCTAGGAGAAAAAAAAAAAAAAAGAAGAGAAAATTTGAAAAAACCACAAGTGAAAATCTTTTTTTATTTATTTATTTTTATTTTTACGTAAAGGAGAAATTTCCTTTTTCTTTCTAAATTTAAGGGACCGCTTATTTTAATTTTAATTAATTAATTTATATATTTTGTGTACTATTAATAATAAAACAAACAAACATATATATTAAATCTTTTTTACTTTAATTAGTAACAATAGTATTTTATTATTATTATTATTATTATCATAAAATGGATAAAATAGAATGTTATATATTTAGTTAATAAGTTCTTGCTTGTTGTTGTTGTTTTTTTTTTTTGTAATACAAGAGGTTACTCTGTCGGATATAATATATGCTTATTCTAATGGTATATCCGATAACAAATCAACGATTACTTAAAAAAAGAATATTTGTTACCCTGACAAATATTTGGAGTTTTATTTTTATATATTTTTTTTTTGGTCGTTATTGAATCAATAAATTTATTATCTATTTTACTTAAATTATACATTTAAAGAATAATTGATGTATATGATTCAAGACTTATTTTATAATTAGTAAAATATACAAAAAAAAAACAAACAAACTACATATTCATATTATTAAACAGAAAAACATTATACATTTAAATATATATTAGAATTAATTTACTTTTACTTTATTATTCTTTTTCTATTCTCACTATATCCTATTGAATTATACATATATATATATACATACATATACATGTGCTTATAATTATTATTATTGTACTATATTTATCTGGCTTCAAATTGAACCATTCTTTTTGTTCTAGCTTTTAATAATATTCTATGACCACAGTGTTTACATTTGACTGGATCGTTTTTACTTAGAGATAATCTAGAGGAGCATTCAGCACAGATGTATTTCAAAGTGGCTTCTCTGGCATGAGACATACCAGCAGCAGCGGCATCTAGATTGGTTGGGATGGAAAAACCTTCTTTAGACATTTTATTATTATTATTATTGTTATTGTTATGTTGTGTTTGTGATGTAGTTGTATGTAAAGAGAGACACGGTTGTGTTAGATGTGATTTATTTATTTTGACAAAGACAAATTAAAAGTGTTTTTTTTGTTTAAATTTTTTTTTTTTCCTCTTTTTAACGAAAAAAAAAAAAATTTCCAAAAAAGAAAAGTTTTCTTTTTTTTTCAAATCAAACTAGCCTCGTGACCTATACAGAAATAGGTTACAAATATTTAATTAATAAAACTAAAAAATTTGATTAAAAAATATATTATATATACTTTCCCTATTTTAAGTATAGCTGTAATAATTATTTGTTAACATTATCATAATGAGCATTGGTAAATAGATACTTAAAGAAATATATATATATATATTAATTTTAATTAACTATATATATATTTTTTGTTATAGTTGCAATGGTCAACATTGCTTTGACAAAGGAAGGCACAAATTTGGGGTTAATTTTTTTTTTTTTCATTATTATATTATTACTATTATTGTTTTTATTTTAATTATTATTATTTTTTCTTATACTACTTTTTCAACAGCGTTTTCACTGCTGTTTGAAGATTCAATATGGTCATCAATAGGATTCATAGGTTCAGGTTGTTCAACTGATTTTTTAGATCTTATAGGTTGAGGAATAAACATAGTACCTTCTTCATAAGTGAACTCACCAATTTGGGCAGCATCAGTACCCATTTCCTCTTCTTCTTCAGACAATCTGATTTGTAAGAATGGGATTTTGTTCATACCAATCAAAATACCATAAGTTAAAACACCAGACCAAAGCCAAACAGCACAACAACCAGCGATTTGGTAACCTAGTTGTTTGAAGTTACCATCTAACCAACCACCTGGGATTTCAGCTTCACCAGTGATGGAGATGTTGTTGGTAGCAAATAAACCAGTTAAAACGGCACCGATCAAACCACCAACGGCATGGGAAGTGAAAACATCCAAACCATCATCGATACCCATTAGATGTTTCAAATCCATGGCAAAGTTACAAATGACAGCAGCGACCATACAAGTGAAAGCAGCCCAGACAGGAGTGAAACCGGCCATTGGAGTTATACAAACAAGACCGATCAAAGCACCAACACAAAGACCTAGTGTAGTGAATTTACCATATCTTAAGAAATCAACCATCATATAAGTGAAAGCACAGACAGCAGCAGCTAAATTGGTTGAAGCCCAGGATAACCAAGCTCTGATTGTAGCATTACCGGCAGAACCTGGGTTGAAACCGAACCAGGCAAACCAAATGAAGACAATACCCAACACACAAGAAGAGACAGAGTGAGGTTTATATTTAGGAACACCTTTAGAAGTTAAAGGATCATGTCTTTTACCAAGAGCGAAAGCATAAGCTAAAGCAGCGACACCAGAACTCTGATGGACAGGACCACCACCAGCGAAATCTAAACAACCTAGTTTACATAACCAACCTTCAGGGTTCCAGTACCAACAAGCGATAGGACAGTAAACAACAGTCAACCAAATAAAGACAAAGATGATTAAAGGTCCTAATCTTGCCCTTTCAGCAGCACCACCAAGCATAATCATGACAGTGACAGCAGCGAATTGTAATTGGAAAGAAGAGAAAAGAATATCTGGAAGGGTGGATACAATAGAAGGTTTACCCCAGTATTGCATATTATGGTAACCACCAAGTTCCAAGGAACCAATGAAACCAGATTTCACATTATGAGAGAAAGCTAGAGAGTAACCTATCAAATACCATTGGATTGCAGTGACAGATAGAGCGATTAGAGAACACCATAGTAAAGATAAAGCATGTTTCTTTCTGGACATACCAGAGTAAAACATACCGATACCTGGAACCATTAAGAAGACCATAGCTGCAGAGATCATGACAAAGACAGTGTCTCCCTTGTCATAAAGACTGTTAGGATCAATAGTATCAGACATAATTAATTATAAGAAAAAAAGAAAAAGAAAAAAAGTATACAGATTTAATAACTAAATATATTTTATAGATATAAAAAAAAATTTATTTCCTTGTAAATTTTTTTTTTTTCCTTCTTTTGTTTTTGTTTGGTTGTATATGAATTATATCTTTAATTAGTATTAATATTTTAAACTAAATCATTTAAATCCTTCTTATATATGTATGAAATAATTTTTATTTATCAAGAATCCACATTAATTAAGGAAGAACTTTCATTTACTTAAAAAATATTAAAAAAATAAATAATTAAAATATAAACGATATATATATATATATATAAATTTCTAATCAGTAACATCATCATTTAAATACATTTTTTAAAAAAAAAAAAAATTATTATATAATGATTCATTTAAAACAATAAAAAAAATTTTTTTTATTTATTTATTTTTTTTTAAAATTCATATATACTCATCTCGAATCTTATTCTAAATATTTTTCACTCTTTACAAAAATGACGGCTAAACTTATAATATTAAACAAAAAAAACAAATATATATATATATTTTTTTTAAGCGATAAAAACAAATATGTATTATCTAGAAATACAATTCTTTAGATATTTTACACCATGTTAACTTCTGCGCTTAATCTAAGAAGAAGAAAAAAAATAAAATAAAATAAAAGGAGAATGTCAATATAGTATTTTTTTTAAATAGGTGGCTAATGTTAAAAAAAAATATATAGATTCTTTCTTTCTTAAGAACTTCTTAATTGCGCTATATATATATATATATATATATGTTAGGTATATAATCGGATATGCTATAAAAAAAATATATAATTTTTTAAGAATAGCCCTTTTTAATAAAAAATATAGATAACACGATAATAAATTAATAGGTTAGAAAAATTATATATATATATATAAATGTTAAATGTGGCTGATTATATATTTTAGTTAGAAATACATGCACAATATATATATATATATA
>LXPE01000012.1:51321-134410 GCA_001664025.1 Hanseniaspora valbyensis NRRL Y-1626
TTATATAACTGTATTTAAAAATCATTTAATTAATTGGAAGATAACATATATTCACATACTATATATATATATATATATTGATAATTAGTGAATATAAAATCTTTAGCTGTAAAGAGAATACTACCAAGTAAGCAAGTAACTAAGTAGTAAAAAATATATGTTTGTTTTTTAAATATATGTTCACGTTTAACTTGTTATTATTAACAATGTAGTTATTTTTTGAATATATATATATATTTGTATATTCAAATGACTTTAACATAAATATTCTCATACTATATATTAGATTGTTTATAATTGTAATCTCCTCTTATATTCTTATTATTTAATTATTCTTTATTATCGTTATTTACTATTTTCTTTGTGATTGTTTATGTTTTTTTTTAGTTAGTGCCTTTCAACACACACACAAAATCAATATATATATATATATATATTCATACACGATTTTTTTCTTTTTCTATATGGGTTCTCTGTTCGAAAGAAATATTTGGGAGGCAAAATTTTTTTGTTTTTTTTTTTTCCATTTTAGGGAAACACTATAATTATATATATATATATTTTTTTTGTTCAATGTTCGAGAGACAAAAAAAAAAAATAATATTTATTTCGAATAAAAACCTATATTATTTATAAATAAGGGAAAATATAAACACATTATAACTTATAATATATATTAAATATATATATATATATTATAATAAACCATTATATTCTTCAAATTACATCTTATATATATATATATCTATACCACCACAACATACATATAAACAATGGTTTCTATTAATTTTAAAGACGTTGAAGATTTCGGATTAATTCTTATAAACCTTTCAACATTCACTCTATTCGGGATGCTGATCTCTCAATGGAACTATGATATCCCTGTTTTATTTGATCGCAATGCTAGTTTATCTCAGTTTGATAGATTCCTGCAACATTACTTCAGTTTCAATAGTATCTCCATCTACACAGTAATCTTTTATGGTTTCATCTATGGTTTAGGTTTATTAGGTGCTATTGTAAGAGTCACCAAACCTCATCCAGACTACCAATTGTTTGAATATGGTACTTTTGTTTTAATTTTCCTTTTCCTTTGTGTCTTTTTGACTAATGTTAAGACTGGTATTGAAGCTTGTAGTCATAGAAAATGGGGGGATGTCACTGAGAAACAAGGTTTACAAGTACTTGCTGCTTCTAATTTGATCTTATTAGCCATTCTTTTAGGTGTCATTATTTTACAAGCTGGTTTATGGTACACTAAATGGGAGTACCAAAAGAGATTGAATGAATTTTATGAAGAAGAGAAAAAAAATGATGGTGAAAAGAAAGAGGATCAACCAAAACCAAATGCTAATGTTATTCCAAAGGAAGAATTAGAATCTATCTCTGAAGAACAACCAAAGAAAAAGACTTCTGTAAAGAAGAGAGGTTCCAAGAAATAAACAAAGAGTAAGAGAAAAAAAGTAAAAAAAAAAATAAAAAAAATATATAGATATTTTTTAATAAAATAATTAAACATTTTAATCTTACAACAATATATTAATCTATATTCATTTATTAGTTTATATATATATATTATCATTACTATAATTAATACTACTTTATTTTTTATACTCTTTATTTATTTGTATATATATATTTTATGTACATGATTTTATATCAATAGTATCACTTACCATTTGTAAACACCGCCAGTGACACCATGGATTCTCTTTGGTAACGCTTTCTTTTCAGCTTTAGCCAATTGATTGACTTTCTTTTCATATTCTTTTCTTCTCAAAGTGACCGAGGAATCCTTCAAAATACATTTCACATGGATCCATGCATGCTCTAAGATACCATGTCTTCCTCTTCCTTTAATATCAATTTGTTTTTGTCTATAACCATCATCTCCAACCCAGATTTTATCTAGATATAAATTATCCTTTTGAATTCCAAGACTCTCACAATCCTCCAACCCCTTTTTCAAAACATCTGCAACAATAGGACCTAATTTTTTGGTTTGGAACTGTAGTTGTGTAATTGCTTCTTTGACAGTGAAATGGAACTCATTGTTACTGTTTCTATACTTGATAAGCTTCCATTTGCTATGCATACCAGCATTCAATCTTGTGTAATTTTTATGATTCAAAAATGATAAAAACAAAAAGGCCTTCTTAGTGGAAGATTTGATTCTATAGGATTGACAATATAAAGATGGCTCTAAAGCTTCCAATTCATTCTCTGTCAAATTCAAAGTATAACTTTTACCATCTAAAAAGATTGTTTGACCTTGTTTGAAAAAACCACCATTTTGCAAACAGTTTTGCTTATAAAGTTTTTTCTTCAAATCTGAGATCAAATTTGATTGTAATAAGATAGGTTTTGGTGACATAATTGGAACTCTCAATTTCTTAAAATCTGTCGGTCTCTTAGTTCTTCCTAATTGCATTTGTTCTCTCAACTCATTGTATCTTGGATCATCTTTGAAAGAAGCAATTGGTTTTTCAGCATCTTTACCATCAACATCCATTCTCATCTCTTTAGCGGTAGCATCAACAATTTCATTATGTTCACCTGAAATATCACCAAACAAGGAGTCTTGTTTTTCCTTTGTCTTTTCTAATACTTTATTGTTATTCAAAAAGACTGGTTTAATAGAGAATTGTCTATTCATGTTTATTAAAATACTGTTCTTGGCATTGTTAAAACTTCCTGAAGTATGTTTAAACTTGATAGCAGACAACATTGTTAATGAAAGTTGTAAATTATTATTGCAATATATATTATCAAGTTTAACTGGTTTATTTTATATATTAAGATATATATATATATATATATATTTATTAAATTAAGAATACTTTTTAAAAGTTTGTTAATATTTTATTGAGGAGAAGAAAACTGAAAATTTTTTTTTTTTTTCTTCATTTCTTTTTTCCTCCAATAAATTGAGTTTTTTTTAAAAAAAAATATAAAAAAGTATATATATCTCCGATATAATACACGTGATTTAATAAAAAAAAAATGAAATGCTTTCTCTGGAACGCGTTTGTTATTTTTTTTTGTTTCAAAGAGCTTCTTCCATTAATTAAAAAAAATAGACAACAAATATATTTTTTCATATATACACGTTAAATCCAATTTAATTAATTAAAAATCATTTCTTTCTTTTAATCAACAAATAAACTTATCAATTACAAACCAGAATAACATACATATATATATTTATTTGAATAATTGATTACATTTTTCTTTTATCATGGTAAATGCAGAGAAAACAGATAGCTCTAAAAGAGATCTTCACAAAAGATTATCTCAAATGGAGTTTGAAATCAATGAATTAAACGATATCCTGACAGAAAACATTGATAGTTCCAAAAAGAAAAGATTAGCATCAAATGGGTCTAGAGTCGTTTCTGATGATTTACACTCTCTTGAAGAATCTATTGTGAATGACAAAATAGATTTTTCTCTAAATGGGAAAGATGAGATTAAACCTGAGTCTCCTATTGATAATAATAAGTCACCGACTTCTCCAACAAACCTTACAAAGGCTAATAGTGATTGGGTTGTGTATACAAATCAGGAAGGTAGAAGAATACACGAAATAACTGTAAAACAGAAGATTCAGGAGATTGAGAAAAATCCTGTTTTTGAAAGTGAGAGTAGTAATGAATCTGAATCTCCAAAGACAACTACTCCAAAGACTGAAGCTCCAAAGACAACTACTCCAAAGACTTTGAGTGTTCCTGTCAATGTTGTTGTATCAACAAAAAAAAACAAAAGTTTGGAAAACATTCCAAGAGTGATTGTTGGCAAGAAAGAGGAAGTCAAAACAGCAAAACTTAATAACAATACTAATAATAATGATGCTACAAAGATGTTTAAACCTCAAAAGGATTCTATTTATAATAACCAACCTAAAAAAAATCCTTTTAGAGTTGTTTCTGTAAAGACTTCTAATACTTTAAAATATGAAAAAGATGATAAATCAGATTCTACTGCTCAAGGGACTAATAACGACAATAATGATGAAAGAGCTGCTTTTATTGCTAGATCCCCATCCCCTGAACCAATAAATTCACCTCCAGAAGATGTTGAGGAGATAAGAAAGACTTTTGAAGAAATTGAAATACCTTCTGATATGAACATCATGCTCAGTTTACATGACCATTTGTGCAAAAAAATTAACAAATTGATAACTGAAATTGAATATGTTGATAAGATAGTGAACAATCATTATTCTTATTCTTTAACTTTTGATGAATTGTATCAATTCAAAAATGGGAATAGAATATTGAAAAATTACTTGGACAAGAAGTATAAACAAAAATATGAGCTTGAACTAAGGCTTTCTTCCAAATTCAGAAAATTGAAAAACGAAGACAAAATGAATGCCAGCTTATTCTTTAGTAACAGATAAGTGAATATATATATTAAAGAAAAAAAACAAGAAAAAAAAATTAAAAAACATAAAAAAAATAAATATTAGTTAAAAAATAAATAAATAAATAAATCATGTAAAATTATAAATAATAGTATATATATATATACTCTCTATTATATCTGTTTAATTATTTACTTCCACTCACTTTACTTTCTTTCTCTTCTTTATATAATTTCTAATAGCATACCGTTTTCTTTAATTTCTGTGTTTGGACATAGAGATGACATAGAAAAAGTATCAATGATAACAGATTCATCATCATCATCACTGCTATTATTATTATTGTTTTCGTCATCTCTATCACTTTTACTGTTCATTCCACCACTGTTACCACGTTCATTCAAGTCTATGTTTCTATCGTTTTCAGAATCATAAGAATGTGCAGATCCAGACCCATTATATTCTGCTCCCATGAAACTTATCTCATTGGAATCATTGAAAGGATTTGATTCATTAACTATATCTCTAGCAGATTTCTCTACAATCACTGGTGGTTGTAATTCTTGTCTTCTTTTGAAATCAAACTCATCATTGAATGGATCTACCATCTTAGAAGAACCCCCATCTTTGCTTTTCAAATGACATATTTCTAATAGTCTGATAATAGGATTGTTGGAGGAAGGTGAAGGCGTAGCATAATATTGGAGAAGATCAGATTCCTCAAATAAATTGACTCTACGACCAGAGTAATGTGAAAATCCATCATTTACAGGGTTTATTGTATCTACTTCATCACCATCTATCTCACTCTTTGTTCTTCCAATGGAAGTATCTTTTGATGAGGAAGAAGAAGATGATGCCGATTTTCTTTGAATGTACCATTTCAAAAAAACCATTGAAACAAAAAGAGCACCAAAGACACCACCTAATGTTCCTCCAATTATTGCTCCCAAGTTTCTATGATTTTTCAATTGAGTATTTGTGAACTGACTTATGACAACCATGTTTTGAGCTTTCACATTGTCTTTTAAGTGAGATGTGTAGTATGCAAGGTCTGTTGTTATTGTTTCTGTTTGTGGTTGTGTTGTTACATTTTGCAAGACCTCCATCACTGTTGAAACGCTAGTTGTAGTGGTTGCCCTTTTATTAATATTAAAATTATGATGATTATTATCATTATCATTGTTGTGATCAAGTTTTCTTTTCTTTTTATTGTTATATTTGAAATGTTTTTTTTCTATCTTTTGTCTTTTCTTCTTACTATTACTATCTGAGTCTGCTGTTATTATGTAAAACTGGGTATATTCATAGCTATAGTTTGGATAAATGGTTGTAGAGGAAAGGAAAAGAGGAGTTGTCAAAGTTGTACCTTGGTTTTCACCAGTGAAAGTGCTTGTAACTGTAGCTATAGGAACACCCAAAGTCACTATTTGTTCCGAAAGTGTCTTTGTTGTAACTTCGCTGTTGGGGAGTGTTTGTGTTGTCACTTGACTTGCATTGATTATAGTTATTGTTTGTATTTGTGAAAAAATATTTGTCACTATTTGTGTAGTTACAGTTGAGGAATTACTTGCTAGGGAGGAGCTATTTCCTGAAGATGTACTGTAAGAAGTATTAGTAGATCCAGATGATAAAGAATTATTTGTAGAGGAAGTTGATTCTAATGTTGTTGTTGATATTCCAGAACTAGTTGAAGAACTTTTCCCACTACTTGTAGATTTTACAGAAGAAGATGAAGAATCTGTTGATACATCTGTGGTATAAGTGGTTGAATTATCAGTTTCACTATTACTACTACTCGAGCTAGTCATAATAGCCAAACTTGTGCTACCACTGTTACTATTTGATGATGATAGATATGTATTACTATAATAGGACGATTCACTACTCTCTGCAGTAGAATTATAGTCCAAAGTACCCATTTAAAATTGAAAAAAGAATATTGCTTATTAATTAATAATACTTTAATAACAATGTAAATATTATTATAAATGTATTATAAAAAAGGGGAATAATAATATTAAAAAATTAAAAAAATAAAAAATAAAATATAAATGTAAATTGAAAGAGAAAAAATAAACAAACAAAAAGTTTAAATCAAAAATCCAAATACTCGTTAATTATATTTTATAAAACACAATAAATGATTTATTTATAATTATTATTATTATTATTTTTTTTTAAAAAGAAAAATATTAAAGTTTAGAATAGTAGTAGTAACAACTAGTTGTAGTAATGCTAAATGTTATTGTTTGGTTTGTATAACATTAATATTAATTGGTAATTCAAATATTAAAACTATTCAAATTAAGTTTATAAATAAATAAAATATTTTAGATTTGTCCCAAAAAGAAAATTCTAAAAACGGATGAAAAAAAAGAATGAAAAAAAAAAATCTAGAGCTTTGAAAAAAAAAGAAGAAAAAAAAAAAAGAAGAAAAACAGACCGATCTAGTATTTGTGAAATTTCCCCTTTTTATTATATTTTTTGAAGTGTATAAACTCCGATATTTTAATAAAAATCATACATTTCCTTCTATAAAAAGAAACTCTTTAATTATTTATTTATTTTAAAATAAAAATAATGATATTTTTACAACAAAAGAAAATGATTCATCAAAATTAAAAGCAGGGTTGTGTTTGATATTTTATATTTATATATATGATTTTTTATTATTAGTATTTTTTTAAATCATACTTTTCCTATCATACATAACCTTAACTATATAATTGATATCTAACAATTTGTGTAATCGAAAAAAATATTAATAATAAAAAATAAAAATACATCTATATGATTAATATTATGGAACGTACAATATATATTATCATAGAAAAAAGATAACAAAATACAATATTTACTTGTCATTCCTATACAAATATTATCTTATATATTTTTGTTTCTTGTTTCTTCTTACAAAATTTAAAAAAAAAAAAAAACATGTTTAATACATATTATATTTATTTATATATTTATTCAAAAGTTCTCTTTTTACCAGTAGACTTGACAATAGCAGCACTGGCTCTTTGAGCAGATGCTAGAGCAATGGAACTCTTGACTCTTCCGTTCTTGTCATTGTTGTAGTTATCTCTTTTAACTCTCTTAGCCGGTGGTTGTTGACTTTCAGCACTATACTCTCTTCTTTCTCTCTTGTTGTTATCATTTCTATTATGAGTGTTGGAAATGTCTCTTTCCAGATTATGACCACCTCTTTGTTGTTGTTGAGGTTTCTTTTTAACATTTCTTTTTGATCTATCTTCACCAAATTCCATTCTTAGTGGTCTTCCAGCCATCTTATATGTACTCTTATCTTTCATAGCTTTAATACAACTTTCTTCATCAACAAAATCTAAAAAGGCAAAACCTTTACATTTACCAGTATCTTCAAAAGTGGCCATTCTGATTCTTTTGATTTCACCACAATGTTGGTAATGTTTTTGTAATTGTTCATCAGTAGTATCAAAGGATAAATTACCAACGAAAAGAATCTTACTTGGTGGATTTTTGCTATTGGCAATAGGATCGTTTTTGTCTGGTCTACCATTGTAGTTTTTAGCATCTTTAATCAACAAGTTTCTTCCATTCAATTCACCTTCACTCAATGCAATAACTCTGTTTTTTTGTTCTTCAGTGGCAAAATCCATGTAAAGGAAACCTTTGTTTTTTATTTGCTTACCATCATTTTTGGCTAATGGCATATTTACTCTAACAATATCTTTTTCTTCAATAATATCAACTTTAGCGATAATATATCTTTGAATATCTTCTTTGATTGTGTCAAAGGATAAGTTACCAATCCAAACACTATGCTTGACAACTTCTCTTTTTTCTCTTTTTGGTATTGTTTCTTCTTTTTCTTCATCTGCTTCTTCAGTGAAAGCAGCATCAGCAGCTCTTTGTTTAGCATTTTCAGTAGTCTTTTTTTCTTGAAGTTCTTGTTCATATTCTTTAATAGACTCAGGATCAATATTGAATTTTTTATTGACTTCTTCCAAAGTGATTTTACCTCTTCTCAACAATCTCTTTTGTTTTTTAGATAGAGGAACAGAAGCAGATAAATCAACTTCAATTTCATCACTAGCTTTTCTCTTTTTTGTTGGGTCTAATAAAGCCTTTTCGACTACATTTGTAGATTCAACTTGCTCAATTTTAGTAGCTTCTCCCTCACTGTCAGACATATTTAAATGAATATATATATATTATTACTTACAGGTTTTTATACACAATTCAGTTCTTCCTAATAGAGTTTATATCATATAGACAAAAAGTTAGTATCTTTATAAGAAGTTTCACTATAAAATTGTGTTTTTTTTTTCTTTTTTTTTTTAAAAAAAAAAATTGAGGAAAAAAAGTCACAAGACGTTGAAGTCATCCCGTTTAGGAAATAACTTAGAGGCAAGCGAAAAAAAAGCAATTTTACAAAAAAAAAAAAAAAAATTATTTTTTAAAAAAAAGATCATATATATTAATTAAATATACTTTTTTTATTTATTTTTTCTTCTTTATTTATTATTATTATTATTACTTGATATTTATATATAATTTCAGATTATTAATTTCAATACATCCTAAAATTTATATATATTATTACTATTATTACTTTTTAATTGATTGAGAATATCATTGACAGAATAGATAAGATAAGATATAGTGAAACTTACTATCCTCTTACTCCACTCCTCCTTTTTTTTCTCTAAGCAAATCTGTTGAAATTTGATTTAATTATTATTATTATTTTTTTTAAATATCACAATTAGTTTTTTTTCCCTTTTTTATTGTTCTATTTTTAACAAATAACACAACAACCACCATCAGATTTATTTGTTGGTGCAGGTTTAGCAACAGCTTCAACAGGTTTTTGCTTGACTACAGGAGTGGCAGCTGGTTCAGCCACTTTCTTTGGTTCTGGAACTTTAGTTTCAGCTTCTGGAGTTTCCACATCTTCAGTGATAGCTACTGGAGCAGCAGTTGCAACAGCGGCAGGAACATCTTCAGCAGTTTCAGTAACTTCTGTTTGTTCCTTTTCAGCTTCTTTTTGTTCTTCAGCTAATTGGGCATTAAGTTTATCACTTAATTCCTTTTGGTCAACATTGGAAAATTCAGTGAAGGCACGATTTTTGATATCAGGCAATTGAACTCCAGGTTCACCAGCTAGAGATGATGATGGATTTTTTCCAATTTCACTTTCTGGGTTTACTGGTTGAATGGTGACTTCACCATTTGGCTTGGAAACTTTGATATGTTCTTCTACATAAGCAGCATTGATTTCTTTACCTTCAGCTTCCTTTTCTTTTAACAAATCGGCATTCAATCTATCATTGACTTCTTTGGGATCCATTGTTCTTATTTCAGTGAAAACAGGGTTTGATGGGTCAGCAATTTGGACACCTGGTTCACCAGCTACAGATAAAGAAGTGGCTGGTTGTTCAACTGGTTGAGTATGGAAAGTTGGTTCATCAACTTCTTTCTCTTTAGCTAAATCTTCATTTAATCTATGGTTAAGTTTCTTTGGATCTATAGTTCTTATTTCAGTAAAAACAGGGTTTGATGGGTCAGCAATTTGGACACCTGGCTCACCAGCTACAGATAAAGAAGTGGCTGGTTGTTCAACTGGTTGAATATGGAAAGTTGGTTCTTCAGTGTTTATCTTCTTTTCTTTTGTTTCTTCTTCTTTATCATTGTTAGCAGAAGGTTCAAATTTGGTGAAGGCTTCTTTGGCTTCAGCAGTAGTAGGAATTACAATTGAATTGGCAACATGGGCACGTTCTTCATACAAATCAGGAGAAGCAGTGGAGGATGCGGTGGCAGTTGTGTAAACATCTTCTTCATTTTCATTAACAAATTCTTGTTCTTCAGATACAACAATAGTTTCACCAGTCTTTTTATTTTTTTTAACTTTTCTTTTAACTCTTACTCTCTTCTTACTTGGTGTAGTACTGGTAGCAGTAGTATTACCTGGAATCATAGGCAAGACAGATTCTGGAATGAATGATGATAATCTTTTAGAGTTTTCATCAATTTTAACATAATTGTTTGGTTGGTTAACAGAAGCATTTTCTGGTACTTTAGATTCAAATCTTGGGTCAATGGTCCATTTGTCATCAACAATGTATTTGAAGTAGAAATAATCACCAGTCTTTTCTTTCTTAATAGCTTTATGAACTAAAGGCATGGTTAAAGAAAAAGAACCATCACTTTGAGGTACTAAGTGAGTAACTTTTTTCCATTTGCAGAAATCCCCAGTGACAATTACATCCTTTGGCCCAGATGGATAAGTGAATTTGATGAATTGATTTTGAACACTCATTTTTTATTAAAAAAATAAATAAATATATATATATATATTAAAATGTTGATATAATATTTTTTTCTTATTTTATGTTTCTTGGTGATATTATATACAAAAGTAAGTTATTTATATATATATATATATATAAAATTAATTAAATAGAAAAGTAATTGTGCTTGAAAGAGGTTTTTTTTTTTTTTTTACATTCAAGTTCAATGGTTGTTGAACAAAAAAAAAAAAAAAAAGAAAGTGTTAAAGAAAGGAAAACCCACCAATAATTTTTTTTTTTTGCGTTGCGTTGCTCTCCCCTGATTTTTTTTTTTTCTTCAACATCCTTGTTTTTTTTCTTTCTCTGTCGTTGTTTCATTTTTTCCCCTTTATTTAGTTTTTTGTTTTTTTGTTTTGTTTTACCCCAGCGCTACCATAATAATAGTCTAAAATTAGAAACTAGTATTATTTTATCGGATTTAATATGTTGCAAAAAATAATAAATGTATTTTTAAACTTAACATAATTGGTTAAACAGAGAGTTATATATTTAGACATATGTTTATATATATATATATTTGAAACTATATATATTACAACTAAATTATTAAGAGTCATGAATACATATATTTATTTAAAGTACAAAAAAAAAAAAAATTTATATTTATCTATATTATATGATTTCTCTTTCTCTCTTTCTATTTAAGCGTCGGCATTTATTTATTTCCTTTATATATATATATTTTGAACAAAATGATATTCTCGGGTTTCGATAAGGATTATTTCAAAAAAATTTAAAATCAATATAGTGAAATATATTATTAAAGAGAAAAAAAAGACATATTTTACAATTATAAATGATCAATTTGCTTATAACAAAATGATTATCAGAAAAATCTGATTTTAAAACGGCGATAACTGATATCAAATGTTTATTTGTTTATGGCTAATATTTATTAAATTATCATTTTGAACTATAAATTATTCCGATCGTACTTAAGCATATATATATATAAATGTCTCTTCTTCGTTTTATTTATTTATTTATTTATTAATTATTTAAAACCTATAATTTAAACCAAAATTTTTTTTTCTTCTTATAATATGTCTGAATATTTAAATTTTAAGACTAAATTTGAATCAAGAGTTTCCATTCACGATAAAAGAAAAACCTCTGGGCATTTCGCTAACACTCCTGGATTACCAGAGTCTCTCAAAAAAGCAGATAATGTTGTCTATATGGCTGCTGGTAGACCATTTGAAACTCTTTTCCCATTCAAAGAAATCAATGTAGAGTATAGAGACAATCCTGGAAAATTAGGTGTAAAAGAAGCCTCCTTTTCTTCAAAAAATAATGATTCTAACAAAGCTTTCACTATTCCAATGTATAAAGAAAATGAGGAAGAAAGTGATATTGCTACTTCTTTTCAGTATCAAGTTTCAAAAGGGGCTCCAAATTTGTTATTAAAAACAAGAAAAATTATTGAATCTTTAAATAAACCTGGTTATGAAGGCTGGGATACTGTTTTAACTTCAGGATCTTCTGATTCTATGAATAAAACTTTTGCTCTTTTAGTCGATGAAGAAACTACTGTTTTCTGTGAAGAGTTTACATACCCTAATGTTTTCCACAATTGTTATTATTATGGTGGTAAAGCAACACCATTAAAAATGAATGTGACAGATAACAAAGAGGAACAAGGTATTGATATTGATTACTTGCAAGATTTGTTGGAAAATTTCGAGCAGCTGTTCCCAGAAAGAAAACAAAAAAAATGTGTTTTATACACAATCTGTACTGGCCATAATCCAACAGCTTTGACAGAAAGTTTCGCTAAAAGAAAATTGATTTATGATTTATGTTTAAAACATAATGTTTTCATTATTGAAGATGATCCATATGGATACTTGCAGCTACCTAAATTTGACAAAAATAAACCATTCAACAATCCATATGAAAATGGGTCTATCACTTTAGAAATTTTCAAAAAGGATTTACTTGTACCAAGTTATTTAACTTTAGATACAGAAGGGATAGTTTTAAGATTAGAAACTTTTTCAAAAGTTGTATGTCCAGGTATGAGACTTGGGTTTATTGTCAGTAACTTATTTTTTATTGACAGATTAGCTAATATTAATCATTTGACAAATAGATATCCATCAGGTGGATCAATGTCTTTTTTAAACAATTTTTTGAATACCGTTTCTGAGAATTATAAAACAGAAACTAAGGAAATTGTTAATACTGATATTCAATGGAGTGATGGTTGGGTTGATTGGTGTATGAAGATTGCTTGTGAATATACACATAGAAGAAATGCTTTGTTTAAAGCAATTTATGAAACGGATGCTAACAAAAAAAAGTTATTCTCATTACTAGAGCCTTCCTGTGGTATGTTTGCTTCAATCGTCATAAACCTAAAACCTAAATATTACATTTCTAATAAAGCTAAAGTTAATTCAAAACAAGATAAGATTAATAAAATCAAAAGAGCAATGGATTACCTTTTTTGCTGTATGTTAGAAGCAGGAACTGTTGTCATATTAGGTTATAAAATGACTCTTTCTAAAGATTTCTCTATGGAAAGGGCAACATTTATGAGAATCACTTTTGCTAAAGCTAGTTCTGAAGAACAATTTGTAAAAGGTGCTAAAGGTTTATCTGATGGGATTGAAACATTCTTTGATGAGTATATGACTGAAAAGGAGAGATGGAACTTACCTCTTACTGGTTTAGAAGGTATGTAAAATAGAAAAAAAAAATATATATTTATATATAAGATGATAATTTAAAATTTGGTTTAATTAAAGAAGATGATTGATTTCCTTTTTGGGAAAACTGTGCTTTTGATAAAACTTAAAATCAAAGTCAGTAAATATATTTGTTTGTTATCTTATCTTTGGTACATGTGACTCATTTATTCCGGTGATAAAATACTAAATTGATTATAGTATAAAACATTACAAATATTCCGAAATTAGCTTTGTTTTTTTTACCAATGTTAAATCCTATCTCTGTCGGTATTATAAAATAGATGATTTTTTTTCTTAAACTCCGGATTCCATTTTTTAGTAAATAGATATTTTTTTTTTTTTTGTAAGAGATAAATTAAAGATAAAAATTTAAGAAAGTATATAATGTTGTTATTAAGCGTCGGTATTTTTGTTTTTTTCTTTCTTATACAAGTTGTATAGCAAAAAGTGAAATTGTTTAAAAATAAACAAAATAACCTAAGTGTCAAATTTCATTTATATTGTTCTTTTTTTTTTTTTAGATAAATATATATATATATGATCTATGTGTAAAATACTTTTATTTATATAATTAACAGCAAATTCATTCAAAACTTTTTTTTTTTATTGGGGTTAAAGTAGAAAGAAATAATAGTAATAGAACCATCAAATTGATTAAACTATTAATTAATCATACTAAATTTTTTTTAAAAAAAAACTTTTAAAATAGTATTTCATTATAATGACTTCTGATGAACCACCTAAACAACCAAGTTATGAAGACTTTAAGACTCTGTTCACCCCACTTTTATCTAAAAAAGATGCTCAAAGAATAGTTGATCCATTTTATCTAATCAAAGGATTACCCAAGGATTTGAAACCTGCCGAGAACCCTGTATACTTAGCAGGTGGTATGCCTTTTGAGACTATGTTTCCTTTCAAAAACGTTACTGTCAAATACAGAAACAATCCTGGCAAACTAGGAGAATTGGAAAATGTTTCTTCTTCTTCTTCTTTATTATCTTTATCTGATAAATTATATAGTGAATATTCTGTTCCATTATACTCAAATTCTTCTGAATCTGAGTATGAAGTCGATATTGCTAGAGCATTTCAATATTCTGATACTGTTGGTTTACCAACATTGAGAGAATTCACTAAAAAAATCATTTCAAGAACCAACAAACCTATATATGACAACTGGAATGTCTTGATCACTTCTGGTTCTTCTGACTCTTTATCGAAATGTTCTGATTTGTTTATAGATGAGGACACAACAATGCTTTGTGAGGAATTCACTTTTGTCAACATTTGTGGCCATGTCACATATGCCAATGGGTCCTGTGTTCCATTAAAATTGGAAGTTACAAATGATCCTGAATTCCAGGGAATTGATACTGATTATATGGAGGATCTTTTGGATAATTGGTCTGCATATTATCCAAAAAAACAAAAAAAACTTGTTCTTTACACTATCTCCACAGGACAAAATCCTACTGGTGTGACTCAATCTATGCAAAAGAGAAAAAAAATATATGAGCTTTGCTGTAAACATAATGTTGTCATTTTAGAAGATGATCCATATGGATACTTACAATTACCCCAATTTGATTCTTCTGAGCCTTTTAAAAACCCATATAAGGATTCAAACGGTATTGATTTGGATACATATTGTAAAGAGATTTTAAAACCAAGTTACATGACCATTGATACAGAGGGAAGAGTTTTAAGATTAGAAACTTTTTCTAAAGTTGGTGCTCCCGGTTTGAGACTCTCTTTCATTGCAGGTAACAAGTTTTTAATAGATAGATTGGCAAACATATCTTTTATGACTACTAGAAACCCATCCGGTGTGGCTCAATCATTGATTAACAACTTGCTTTATGAATTTGGTACTAAATATCAAAAAGAGGTTGATTCAAAGGCAGACATTATTGATGGATGGTTGAACTGGTGCATGAAAGTTGCTGGTGAATATACTCATAGAAGAAATGTTTTGTTTAAAGCTATCCATGAAACAAACGCTTACAAGAAGAATCTATTTTCATTATTAGAACCTTCCTGTGGTATGTTTGCATCTGTTGTTGTCAATATGAAATCTGAGTGGATTAATGGTGAAGATAAAAAAACAAAAAGTTTACAAATTAAAAGAGTTATGGATTATCTTCTATGTTGTCTTTTAGAGACAGGATGTTTACCTGTTTTAGGTTATAAAATGACAATTTGTAGAGATTTTTCTATGGAAAGAGCCAATTTTTTAAGAATAACTTTTGCTAAAGCCGATTCTGCTGAAATTTTTGAACAAGGTGCAAAGAATATGAGTATTGCCTTTGAAAGATTATTTGATGAGTATATGTCTGAGAATGAAAAATGGTCCTTACCTCTTGCAGGTCTAGAAGCCATGTAATCAAAAAAAAAAAAAAAAAAAAAAAAGAAAAAAGAAAAAACACAAAACATTATATATATAACTAAATAACCAATTTTTTTTTATCTGGAATAAAACAAACACTACTATTAAATTAAAAACAACAAATTACTTCCTAATGGAGACTTTTGTTTTTTTAATAAAACGTTTTCCCTAATAATGCACGTGATATATATCTTTTTTATTTTTATTTTTTTGATAAAATTTTTTAATACTCGTTTTTTTTTTTTTTTTTTTTTCATCAACTTTACAATAATTTTTTTTATGTTATTTTTATTTAAAGATATCACTTATTCTATATAACAGATAACCAAAAACCAATAACCCTAGCTATAAATATATTATTATAAATAAAATAAACAATGTCTAGTGTATCTGTACTACCGGAAGGTCAAAAGAACGATGTCGAAGTGACAATGGAGGATCAAGATAGAATCAATGAGTTTTCCAAACTGATTTTAAGACAGGATAAACAGAAAGCAGTTTTGGAAAGTTTGCATGATGAAAAAGAATATATTGATGAACTTTCCCTTGAACTTGAGCTGATGGATGAAGATGAGAAATTGTCTTATAACCTTGGTGATTGCTCTTTTATCAAATTGAAAGTTGGCAAGATTATCAAGTTATTAGAGACTGATTTGGAGGAGATTAATAAAAAAGAAGAAGATTTGGCCAAAGAGATTGATGATATTGAGGTTGTTTTGAAAGATTTGAAGCAGAAATTGTATTCCAAATTTGGAAATAACATAAACATGGAACGTTAAGAAAAGAAAATAAAGAGAAAAATAATTTGTTTCTATTAAATAAGTATATATATATATATTGATATAAAAATATTATTTAGAATTTTATAAAACTAACGTATATACTTATTATCTTGTTTCAATTCTTTTTTAAAAATATTATAATGATTAAATCATGGGAAGGGGTATATTAATATTTTACCAAATCTTTTTCAAGAACATAATCTAAATGAGACCATTGATCATCAAGAAACTTAACCAACAAATTGTAGTGATTTTGCAGATTGTTGTATTTGGTTTGCCTTTCTTTTTTAATCTCAAATGAAAACCCATTAATAATTCTATAATTAAATATAATTTTACCATCTAAATTGTAGCTGATGAAATTTTGAACGTTGTTCACTATTGAGTCCTTATTTACATCTAATTCAGTATCATCATCATTTTTGAAGAGGAAAACATAACGTTGGCATATATCAGAGCTCAAAGGAACGGGAACTGCATTGTTCAATGGCATGTAAAAAATTATTAACACAAAAAGAACTATTTGTAAATTGTAAATCTTCATTACTGATTAAAAACAAGAGCTTAGACTAGAGTGTATTGTGTGTATGTCAGTTTTACAAGGATATATATATATATATCTATTTGTTTACCAAAAACTATTTAAAAAACAAAAAAATATTAATTTTAACATTATATGTATTTATAGTATTATTATTCTCACTCTTACCTACATTTTTGTGTGCCATTTTATACTAATATCATTATTTAAAACAACTTTTTTTGTGTTTTTATTAATAATAAAATCTGTACAAACAGATCTCTTCACATAAAGGGGTCCTCTCTTTTCAGTTTTCCGAAAAAAAAAAAAGGAAAAAAAAAAGGAAGAAAAATACAAATCCATCATTTTCATAATACATATAAATCTATGTAAAGCATAATGTGGTTTTCATGATTAATGTTTATAAACTATATAAAATTTACTTATTTGTAGGAGTAAAAATCCTCTTCATCACTACTACTCTCAAACATATCCTCTCTCAATCTTCTAAACTCATTATCATTTTTATGATTATTATTTATTCTTTGTTCATTATGATGTTCTTCCTTCATATAGTTTCTACCATGAACTGAATACTCATCAACAAGAAACTGTGTCAATAACCACTCGTCACTTCTTTCATTCCCCTTTATATTAGCATGTTCATTATCATCATCATCATCGTCATCATTACTACTAGTGATACTGGTGGTTCTGCTGGTGGCACTGCTTTTGGAAGAAATAGTGGATGAATTTTTTCTTTCTTTCAAATTTTGTTTCTTTTTAGATTTATTTTTTTTCATCAATTTAATGTTTGAAGATGTCTTTTTTTTAGAGTTTTTATCTTTGACTTGCATCAATCCTCCTATGAATCCAGTAAGACTACTCTTTCTATTATTTTTAGTTGAGGATGTATTTGAAGAAGCACTTCTTCCTGATTTGTCTTTATTACTTTTATTTTTTCCACTTCTTGTGGATGATAAGTTTGATTCAATACTTGTCTCTGATTTTAAAGGAAGTTGGAATTCTTCATCACTAGAACTACTGTAGCAGTTGTCAATATCATCAATGATGGATAGTCTAGGGTTTCCTTTATTATTCATAAGTTTGATCTCCGATTGGTCAAATAAATAATTTTCAGCTTCCAAAATTCCATGCAAAGTTTCATTATTTGTTGTCACTTTGCTGCTTGGGTTTTCTTTCATAAGATCTCTATATGTTGGTGGATGCATTGGAGAGTGGTTGGATTCATTTTGTAAAGTTGTAGATAAGACAGAACTTAATCTTTTACTGAAAGCTTGTTCCTGTTTCAAAACAAGCAAAGCATTAGCTCTGAAAGCAGTGTTCCCATTGATCATATTTGTAGAGTTGTTAAAAGCAGTGTAGTTGTTATTACTATTGCTAGTGTTGTTACTGCTTTTGTATAAAGGGGCATTATTAGCTCTTTCAGTACCAAATTGTTCTTGGGACATACTAGATTTGTAAGAAGGAGGATATTCCAGTGTGACTTGTGATTGGAAGGAAGCTGGAATTTCCTGTGTAACATTTGACATATATGAACCAAATTCTTGAGTGACTTGGGAAGTCATAGACATTAAATCATATAATTTATCTTGTTGGTTTTCATGAAGACCAATTTCCAATTCTTCTGTTTCATCATCAATTTGGTCCAAACTTAAAGAAGCATTGCGTAGTTTACTTCTAGAAGGAATGTTATTGTTGTTGTTATTATTATTATTATTAATTGTTTTTGTTGATTTTTGGTCTTGGGAGTCACCATAGTAGAAGATTTGGTTTTCAAAGATTTCATCTTGAGGATCAACAACATGATTATTCAAATTAAAACTTTCTCTTTCCTGACGTTCTCTAACCAACTTCATTTGTTGTCTTTCTCTCGTCTCTTTCAATTTCTGTTGGATTTGTTGTCTTTTAATATTTTTTGATAATTTGCTATTAGTACTCATAATACTATTACCACTACTGACATGAGATAAAGGAATGGCAGACATAATCATATGGGGAGAGAAAGTAGTAGAAGAAGAATAAGAAGAATTGATAGTATCAACTGATCTTTTTTTATCATAAACTAAAGCATCTTTAGTTATAGGACTATTGAAAGGGAAAAGCAAATCACTTTCAACACTTTGCTGTTGGAAAAGAGAAAAGTTTTTTTTATTCGAAGAAGAAGAAGAAACATCAAAAGTATCAGGTCTTTTGTAAGCAACTGTACCAAGAGACATATCTTTTTGATTCACTAACGGAGTAGTTTCAGCAGTATTGCTGTTGCTATTATTGTGTAGATTCAATCTATTAACACTGTTATTAACTCTAAGCATTTTATAAAAAATAAATAAATAAATGTATACAAAAAAAAAAGAGATGGTATATTACAGGTAAAATTATATGTTTTAGTTTTTAGTTTTTTTTTTTTTTGGTTTTTTATTTAAAAAGTTGAACAAAAAAAAAATAATAATAAAACTTTATAAAGTTGTTTTAAACTTTTAAGAAAAGAAATGTAAAACAAATTAATAATTTTCAAAAACTAACAACAACATTAAAGATCAATAATATAAAATCAAAAATAATAAAAAAAAAATAAATCACAATCAATACAATCAGTCATTTTAGAAGCTACATTGATTTTTTCTCTCTCTTTTTCTGTCTTTTAAATAAAATTAATATTCTCCCACATGTCTCTCTCTCATCTAATTTTTTTTATTATTTATTATAAAATTAAATTAAAAGAGAGAGACCCATGTGGCTTATAAAATTTATTAAGCGTATATTTACACACAATCCCATCTATTTTTTTTTTTTTTTTTTTTAATGTTCCAACGGATATGGTATATATTTTTTTTTAAATTTCCTAATATCCACCCATTTATTACCAAAAAAAATATACAAAAAAGCTTCCATCCCTTTTTTTTTTTACACAAACAACCCCACGTGGAACATCAAAAATATATATAAATATATATATATTTTTTTCAAATAAAAATGATAATGTGGTTTTAATGGAAAAGAAAGATTAAGAAGCATATATTAAAAAATATATTGAAAATCTCCCCTCACTTTTTTTTCCCCTAATAAATTAATAAGTGATTTTTATTATAATTGAATATGTGTTAATTAACAATAGATATTAATTTAATCAATATTTAAAACATTTCACACTCCCTACTAGCTACTCTTTAATTAATAATGGTTTGTTCATATATATATATATATATATATATTAGATATTATTCAATTTAACACATGATTTTTTGCTTTTCTCCAAATGTTTCATGTTTTTTTATTATTTTAATTTAAATTTAACCTGATAAGACATATAAAGTTATTTTTCTGTTATCTAATCTTTATCTAACACTTATTTACACACATGTTTTTATTACATTAACAATATTAAAAAATTATATAATTTTTTATATTGTGTAGAAAGTAATGTTTTTTTTTTGTTTGTTTGTTTGTTCACTTCAATATATTTTCATAATAGTAGTTAATTTTAAATTGTTACGCCCATTTTTTTTTTTTCTTTTTCATTTCATATTTGCTTATATGCCAAGTTAAATTTATTAATTAAATAATTTGAATACATCTTGTATAACTGTATTTTTTCTTAATCAATTGATTAATTAATTCTGAAGACTCTATGAAGTATGTGGTTAAAGTGGTGGTATTTTTATTATTATTTTAAATTATTAATTATAATAATAAGAAAAAAACACAAAAGCCACACGGATTATTGATTATACTTATACAATAGTATACATTAACAAATGGTTTATGATAAAATCTTTTATTATTGTTTATTTGATGAGCACATGGGTAGTAAGATTATACTCTGGGGTTATATATAATATATTTTTTGTTTTGTTAAAAAGAGTTTTATATAAGCCACGTTCTCTCTATCTATTTTTATACACAAGAAAAAAAAAAACTAAAAATAAAAAAAAAATAAATACGTATATATATTTTAATTTTATTAAGGTAGGGAAATGAAATATAAAATTAATTCAATCTATTTCATATACCGGTCATTAATAGTTATAGTGAGTAATAATTTTGTAGTGTTATTTTTTTTATTTGCTCAAAAGTTACCAAATATAGCATAAAATATGTGTCCCGTATAAATTTTTTATTTTACAATACTATATCTCTGTTGAGCAAATACGTTCGAAAGGAGTGATCATTCTAATGAAATGATCTATGCAATAAATTTTGTTGAATATTATTATCATCTTCTACTCCTATATGTACTAAAAGAAACAAAAAAACAAAGAAAATCAAAAATAATAGGAGAGAGAGAGAGAGAGAATACAACGGAACTCTTGCTTTTAGAGTATTTTATTTAACTCCTAAACTTAACAAATCTGTCCTTTTTTTTTTTTGGGTATATATTTTTGTTAAATAGGGGGTAAAAAGATAAATATTGAACAAAAGAATTTCCCAGAAAATAAAAATTATTTCTCAAATAGGAGTAGCGAACGGGAAACTCTTGCGTATTTGAGGGTTTTTTTGTGCAAAAAAAAAAAAAAAAAATTTAAGAAAATAAATTTTAAGGCGTGGCATAGAAAAATAAATGTGTGCCTACCAAAACACAAAAAAAATTAAAACAATAATAACAAAAAAACCGTTTTAACAAATGAAAAAAAAAAATAAATTAAAAAAAAACAAAACTTAGATATTTTTTTATTTTTTATTAGGTCAACACCATGTGGATTTAATTAAGAACAAAATATTAATAGTAAATTTTAAAAAAGACACAAGAATGGGTCAAAGAAAAAATATATTTAACGAAGAAAAAAAAAATCATATATATATATATATATGTAAATGAAAGAATTTATAGTTAAATAAATATTTAATATGTATTTCTTAACATATCTTGATTATCAAAAATTTTCTCCTTATTTTATTTATTATTATTTATTATTATTTGTAAATTATTTATATTAACCAAGAACTAGTTAATTTTTTTTTTTTTAAAATTTCGATATATATATATAATAATAAAAATATATTATACACAAACAGTTAATAACTTATCTGCAAAGTTCTCTTATACAAAAAAACCCCCCAGTAATATTCATAACCATTATAAAAAACTATAAACATGTTCAATTATCAACAAATTACTAATACTGAGTGCAGATATGCTATAACAATGATTTCAATTCTCCTCATAAATATTCTTTTATGTGTTTTCACTCTGGTCCTTTTTAAAGACTCCGCTCCCATCTTAATAAGCAATATCATATTTCTGCTCAGTTCCATAAACCTAGTAGCCAATGTTAACAATAACAAGTATCTATCTTCCCTTTTCTATATTTTAAATGTTTTACAGTTATTCATCAGTTGGAGAGCCCCCTCTGTGGATAGATTTGGGTCAGATAATAGATTTTTCATTCAAAGAATTGTCACTGTTCTTGTCATTTGTATTTTGAATTTCTGTAATGTTCAATATAACAAGTATAATAAGATTTTGAAAGATCAAGAAAAGATAGTTGAAAGTATTTTAAATATATATGACGTTGAACAAGTCAGTGAAAATGAAGAAGAAGATGAGGATGATGATGATGATGACGAAGATGATGAAGAAGAAAAAGAGTTAAAAGAAAAGAATGATACTTATGTTAATGTTATTGTATAACATAATTGTAATAGTAATAAACAAGTAAATTTGGAAGTTTGTCGGAACAACTTTTATATTTCAATCTACATATATTATATTTTTCTTTCTCTGCTTTATATATTTTATTTCTTTTTTTAATTTTTAAACATAGGATAATATATGTTTATACGTAATGATGTTTTCATATATATTCAATTTATTAGTTAATGAAATCAAAATAATATTATTATTTTTATTTTTTTTTTGAGTTTAATTTAAGAATTTCCTTCAAATAATTTTTCTTTTCCTAAAATAGACAAAAAAATAATTTAAAGAAAAAAACTTTTGAAGCGCTACCACATTAGTAAAATCTGTCACGTGGAAAGTTTTTTTTTGTATTCTGTTTCTGTTTCTTTTTTTTCTTCAAGAAAAAAAATATAAACCAAAACTACAACTGTATCCGTAAAAGGAAATATATTTTCATATATGTTTTAATATATATATTTTTTAAAGTTTCTTTTTTTTTTTTTTAAAAAAATTTATTAAAGTATAAACATCATAAATTTTTTAATAATTTTTTTTTAAAAAACACAAATATAAAACAAACCATATCCATAAGAACATATAAAATCATAATGGCAGAAGATAAAAAACTGACAAAGAAACAACTGAAAACATTAGAATTCAAAAACAAAAGAAAACTTCAAGACACAACAGACGCAACTGAACCAGCTGTTATTGAAAAAAAGAATGTTCCTGAACCAACAACAACAACAGAAACTACTACAACTGAAGATGGTGAACCTGTGAAAAAGAAACGTAAAACCAGAAGAGGAAGAAAAGGACGTCCAAGACAAGGAGCCACTGCTCTTTCAGCAAGATTCATTCTTTTTGTAGGAAACTTGCCTTATTCTTGTGCTGTTCCAGATTTGCAAAAAGTATTTAAGACTTCTAAACCTGATTTGATCAGATTAAGACCTGACAAGGGGATTGCATTTTTGGAATTTCATCCAAAGAGTCATAAAGATCAAATGAATGGGAACAAAAAAGATAAAAAAGATGGTGAAGAAGAAGAAACTAAAGAAGAAGAAGATAAAGTTGAAATTGATGGAAAGGAAGTCAGTGTTGATGATTCTCACTACTCTTCTGAAATCCAAAAAAGAATGGATATTGCATTACTTCAAAACGGAAGAACAATTGATAATAGAAAGATTAAAGTTGAATTGACCGTTGGTGGAGGAGGTAATTCTGAAGATAGAAGAGAAAAAATAGGTAAAAAAAATGACAAGATGGATATTGAAAGAACTATCAGAATGAATAATTTGAAAAAGAAAGCTGCTGCCGCTGCTGCAAACAACAAAAACAGAAGAGATTGAGTAAAGAAAAAAAAAGAAAAAAAGAAAAAAAAGAAGCTTATTTTTTATGTACCGGATCAGACAGTAGTTATTATTATATAAAATTGTGTTATTAATATTTTGTAAAAAAAAAAAAAAAAACAATAATTATTATTATTTATTAATTTTTATCATTTTAAATTCTTATATAAATGTATCTATAACTATACAAGGTTACAATATGCAGTTGAGTGCTATCTTGTACATTATTAAATTTCCGTTGAATGGACGAGGAATTTAAAAACTAATAAGAAAATAAGCATATATTATATTTCTCTCTTTATTCTTTCCTTATTATTACTTAAAAATCATGGTATTTATTCATTACATTCTCTAGATTTAATAATAATTCAGTCTTTCTATCTTCATCACACCAAGATCCTAAGATAGCATTGGTGGCAATGAAAGCCCAGTCTTTTTTGGTCAATTTGAATCTTCTTTGAACTTCCAAATAATTGTCTAATATGTAACCACCAAAATAGGCAGGATCATCAGAGTTGATACTGAATGGAACATTAGCATCCAAAAACTTTTTAATTGGTAATTGAGAAACATCTTGAACTACTCTTAGAACAACATTACTTAAAGGACATACAGACAACATGATTTTTTCATTAGCCAATCTTTCAATAACTTTTGGATCTTCAATAGATCTGACACCATGATCAATTCTTTCAACATTCAATTTATTTAAAGCATTGGTGATATAAGAACTGTCACCTTCTTCACCGGCATGAGCAGTCAATCTAAGTTCAGGATTCAATTGTTTAGCTTTCAAATAAACTTGCTCAAATAATTCTGGTGGGAATGGTTTTTCAGAGGAGTCTAAACCTAAACCATGAATCTTACCATCTTTGATTAAATGTTCTGCTAAATCTAGTGTGGCAGAACAATCATCAATAGAACAATGTCTCAAAAGACACATAATGATTTTGGTGGTGATTCCAAATTCGACAAAAATCTCATCACAAGCTTTCTTAATACCATTAAAGACTAAATCTATAGACAAGTTTCTAGAAGTATGGGATTGTGGATCGAAAAAAATCTCAGTATGTTTCAAACCTTGTTTAGAAACTTTTGTCAAATATTCTAAAGTCAATTGATAAAAATCATCTTCATTTATCAAAACATTACAACCTATATAGTAGACATCTAGAAAATCTTGCAAATTTGAAAAATTGTTATATGAAGCAGCTAATTCTTCATGTGTAGCTGGGAAATTTAATGGCAAGTTTATGTTATTCTTTTCAGCTAGTTCAAATAATAACTTTGGTTCTAAAGTACCTTCAATATGTAAATGATGTTCACATTTAGGAATCTCAGTTAAAAAAGAAATTTCATTTTCACTTAAATCATGGTTTGGAAATTCACACATTGTTTTATTGGGGGAATTATAATAGATGATTATTTTTTGTTTTGGAGTATGGGAATTGGATATTTTTATAAATATTCTTTTAAATTATAAAATATGAAAATTTGCGAAAAGATAATATTTATTTATATATTTGTTGAAAAAGATCTGCCTAAATGTTTTTTATTTTTTTGTCCAGTTTATATAAATTGTGTTTATTTACTGATGTAACATATTTTTTTTAAAAAAAAAAGAAATGTGAATATTTTTTTTAAAAAAAAAGTTTTTGACTCCATTTGAATTTCTCCAACGGTTTTTTTTTTTTAGATAAAAACTTATCCATTTTTTTTTTTAATTTTTTTTTTTTGCTTGCATTGCGTTTATAGAGGAAACTATTTACAGTAATATGTTCGGGTAAATTCATTGGTTACAAAGATTATTAACAATAACAGGATTATTAACAATAACAGGATTATTAACAATAACAGGATTATTAACAATAACAGGATTATTAACAATAACAGGATTATTAACAATAACAGGATTATTAACAATAACAGGATTATTAACAATAACAGGATTATTAACAATAAGACATTAAATTAATATATAAAAAATTATAAAAATACAGTTAAGTATGTGAAATGAAATAGAATAATATACATATATCAAGTTTATATTATTACTAAATTACTAATACTATATATATATATCTTGAATCAAAAGCTTAAATTAAAAACAAAATTAAAAGAACTTAACCTAAGTATATATCATCCTTCATTTCATATAAATTGAAAACAAGAAATAGAAATAAAAATAAACACCAATATATATATATATATATAAATTTAAATATTATACTATATACACACTATACTTTTAAAAATATATATAGTTATATATCATTAAACAATTAAATATTTATCGGATTTATACTTATTTTTATATGAACGATTATGTATTAATTTTTTGTTACTAAATTTAAATCACCAAAAAGAACAAAAAAAAAAATTTTTTTTGTTATTTTTTTTTTTTTAGTATGATAAAAAAAAAATAGTTTTCTTTTCCCCCGTCAGATCAAAAAAAAATAATAAAAAAAATTATTATTTGTGTGAGAGAGAGAATAAAAATTGTAAAAAGGGGTGAAGAAGTGAAGAAATGAAGAAAGAAAACAGGAGGAGGAGGAGAAAAAAAAAAAAAAAAAATTTTTTTTGTGGGAGAAGGAAAAAAAAAAAAAAACAATAACCATAAATTCTAGAAGACAAATTGTCGTGACGACACACACACACAAAAAAAAAAAAAGATAACAAATACTATTAATAACAAAAAAAAAAAAACAAACATTGCAAATAAGAACCATTAAACTCATTTTGTTTTAAAGAAAAATATAATTATTGTTATTAAAGGAAAGATTAATACAAGTACTTACAGTTACTAATTCATTAATATTATAATATTTTTAATTATTATTTGAATTAACAAAGAAGATAATATAATTAATAATATCGAGAAAAAAAAATCACAGCTGCTCTATACACTACATATATTTGTACTATTATTGTCATTATTCTGTATTTTATTAACTCAACCACATTCTAAAAGATCTTTAATTAATTAAAGATATATACAAGTATTATTATAATAAAAAAAAACAATCATAAACATTTTTTTTTTTGATTTGATTTTTTTTTTGTTTTTTTATTAATTTCCCCTATCAAATTTTTTATAATAAAAAAACAAAAAAAAAATTTTTTTTTTCTTCTAAAAACATAATATTAATAAAATAAAAATGGATTCATCTGCAGCTGTTCTTACAAATACTGTTCAAAATCAAGAACAACATCTTCAAAATGGTACTGCCCAATTAAACAACACAAGCAGTGCTATTTTTGGACAAAGTGAAACACCAGTACCTCAACAACAACAAAATGGCAATAAAACTAATAATACCACATACAATCAAAGCCTTCCTCCTTCTCAAGCTAATGTTCAAGCATCTACTGTTAAAGCAAAGACCCCTAACACCTCTGGCCAAGAAAAAGTTGTAGGTTTACATTACAGAGTTGGTAAAAAAATCGGTGAAGGTTCCTTTGGTGTTTTATTTGAAGGTATCAATTTGATAAATGGTATTCCTGTTGCTATCAAATTTGAACCTAGAAAAGCTGAAGCTCCTCAATTAAGAGAAGAATACAAGACTTACAGAATCTTAGCTGGTTGTAAAGGGGTCCCTAATGCTTATTACCTAGGTCAACAAGGTTTGCATAACATTTTAGTTATCGATTTACTAGGTCCTTCTTTAGAGGATTTGTTTGAATGGTGTGGAAGAAGATTTAGTGTCAAAACTACTGTTCAAGTAGCAGTGCAAATGATTTCATTAATGGAAAACCTGCATGCTCACTCTTTAATTTATAGGGATATCAAACCAGACAATTTTTTGATAGGAAGACCGGGATCTGATGAAGCTAACATGGTTCATTTAATCGATTTTGGTATGGTTAAGTTATATAGGGATCCAAAGACAAAGAAGCATATTCCATACAGAGAAAGAAAATCTTTAAGTGGTACTGCAAGATACATGTCTATCAATACCCATCTGGGAAGAGAACAATCTAGAAGGGATGACATGGAGGCTCTTGGACATGTCTTTTTCTATTTCTTAAGAGGCCAATTACCATGGCAAGGATTGAAAGCTGCAAACAACAAGCAAAAATATGAAAAAATTGGTGAAAAGAAGAGACAAACAAATGTTTATGATTTAGCACAAGGTGTACCAATTCAATTTGGAAGATATTTGGATATTGTAAGAAATTTGGAATTTGAAGAAGTTCCTGATTATGAAGGTTACAGACAATTATTGATTAGTGCTTTGAAAGAACAAGATTTGAAAATGGATGGTCATTATGATTGGATGGATTTGAATAGTGGTACTGGTTGGGATTATGCTATAAACAAGAAACCAAATTTACATGGATATGGAAGACCAAACCCACCAAATGAAAAGAAGAAGAAACAACAACAGCAATTACAACAACAACAGCAATTGCAACAACAACAGCAGCAACAACAAGCACACAATGAAGCACAACAACAAGCAGCCGCAGCAGCAGCATTAGTCGCTACAAACAATCAAACTCAAAAGCAATCAAATTCACAATTGGATGCCAAATTGGATCCAAACTCATATGAAGCTTATGAAAAACAATTGGAACAAAAATACATGCAACAATATATGCAACAACAACAAAAACTACAACAACAACAGCAATTACAATCCCAATACAACAACAATAACACAAACCAACAACAACTTTACAACTCTTCTGGAGGATTGAATATTGGTGGAACATCCAGAACAGGTGTCCCCCAATTTGATAGCAATGGTCGTCCTCTAAGTAGTAACAAATATAGTCAACAACAAACATTGAACAACAATGGAAGTGGAGCTAACAACTACTATGCTAACAATATCAACAACAGTAGTCAACAACAACAACAACAGCAACAACAACAACAACAACAAGGATATTACATGAATGATGCTAATAAAAATAGTAAATTACAACATCGTGATAGCAACTCTGAAAATCAAGACGATTCAGGATTCTTCTCAAAACTGGGATGTTGTTGAAAAGTCTATATTTTCTTATTTGACTTTTAATATATAAGAAAAGTAATTAAATAAATAAAAAAAGAAACAAACAAACAAAAAAGCAATAAACATTAAAAATTAACTTTATATAGAGAAAGATTTTTTATTTGATTTTTTTTTTAAGCTTAAAAAAAAAGAAAAAAAAAAAGGATAATAAATAATATATGTATATATATTTTTTTTAAAAATTATTGTTTTCTATTTATCAAAAATTTAAAAAAAAATAAAAAATATAAAAAAAAAGTTTCTTTTTATTTATTTGGTAGTTTGAAAATACTAATATTTGTAATTTGAAAATATACTATGTTTTTTTTTGTAAAAATAAGTCACGTGTAATTGATTATTACTCTTTTTGGACATTTTCAGTTACAAGCAGGAAGAAGAAGAAGAAGAAGAAAAAAAATATATATTAAAAAAAAATATGTATATACTTTAACTTTTAATACATATATATTATAAAATATTTTAAAGATGATTAATAAAAGAGAGGATACCATACACAATTATATATATATATATTTTTAAAAAATGGATGAAAGAGTAATTTTTCATACTGAATTTGGTGTAGGTATTTCCTCATTACACCCACAAACATTAGGAATACAATATTTGTTAAAGCAATCATCAAATTCCTCATCCAATTGTCAATCAAATGATAGAAACTTGATCTTTGTTTCATTTAAAGATAAAGCTATAATAAACAGTTACAAGCTGCCACCACAATCATCATCTTCAATCTCTGCATCAGCATCCTCAACTACAACAACCATAGCAAATAAGACAGGTGAAATCCCAGTCTTGCAAAGATTGACAACAATGGAACCACTTTCTAACATTATCTTGATAAAAGACACTTTTTTGATTGGAACAGCTCTCAAGCCAGGTAAAACTTTAATGTACATTTATGACATCACTTCAGGAAGTTTGATCAATACTGTCGCTATGGGTAAAGTGCATTACATGGCCATTGAAAAGATTAAGTATATGGACACAAGAGGCTATGTTGTGACTGTTTCTAATGATGGAAGATTTGCCCTTTGGGATCTAGTTTCTTTGATCAATAATTTAGAAGGGGACGATGCCAAACCTGCATATGTTTTCAATGAACATCAAGGTGTTGGTGTGAAAGATGTTTCTTGGGATGGGTCTGAAAGTGTTTTTTTATCATGTGGTGAGGATGGAAATGTTTGTTGTTACAATTTTGTCTCCAATGTCATTGATGATTTAAACACACAAACAAGTTTAGAATTACATAATAATATTAATAATAAAAATAATAACAGTAATACTCTTTTCAAGTCTGCTGTTGATAGAATAGTGTTGGTTAGTAAGTTTACTTTCCCACAAGCAGTTTTACAATTGGAATTAGATTCTGCTGCGAGATTTGCTATTGCTGTTTTGAAAAATGGTGAATTATGGGAAATGCCATTGATTTATCAACTAGGTAAAGGTAAAATTGCCAATTTACATTCTCTAACTATGCAAGGTAACAGTAACAATACTCAAGTTGCCTTATACAATTGTTCATTAGAGCAAGATTTAGATTTGAGCAATGATTCCTTATTCAATTTAATAAGAAGAGGTATTATATCATGTAGAGTTGTCGCTAAAGGTTGTAAATCAATTAAATTGTCAATGGACTCTACAAGTATAATTATGGGTAGAAAGAAATTAGGTCAATCCTGTTTAGTTGTTGATTTGAACACTTCTCAAGTTATAAAAGATGTTGGTACCTCATTAGGTCTTAATGTTAGAGCTGAAAATTCTGAAGGTATTTTTGTTGATGATGTTTGGACAGTCAATTTGAAAAAAAATGATAGCGATAAAGAGTTTATAACATTACCAAATTTGAATAAAGTTTGTGAAGATTCTCATGTTATTAATGTTTTAAATAGTGGTGAATTTTTTAATGAAGAAAACATTTTAATAAATGATTTTGATAAATACATAGAAACAAATGTTAGAAGTATTGCTCATATGTTCCAAAACACTACATTTGATCAAAACAGTGACAATAATACTAATTCTAAAAAAATTACTGATAACAATTCTGAAATATTCACTGCTAGAACTAATAACTCTTCAAATATTGATGAAATTAATAAAAAAGATAAAGAAATTAGTGATTTACAACAACAAGTACAAAGATTAAGCAAAGCATACAATGATATAAAAGAAATGGTATAATTAATTATTTAGTCTATATATATATATTTGTTATCCGAAATATTGTTAATAGTGAAGAAAAAAAAATAATAGTTTTCCCGTTATCATGTGATCTTATAATAATATTTATTATATTATTTCCTATTTAGGAAATTACTCTCCGTTTAACATTGGAATATGTAATGTAATTGTTTTTCTTTTTATCTATTTAACCGGCAAAAAAAAAAAAAAAATTTTTTTTCCTTCTTTGATTGTTTTTAATTGTAAAAACACTATTTTTCCTTTATTAAGTTTTTTAATTTTACCTTTTTTTTTATTTAAGTAAAAAAGGCAACTGATAAAAAAAAAAATTTTTTTTTTTCTTTCATTTGTTTATTAGGATTAATTCCGAGAATATCTTGTTGCAAACAAGTAAAAAAATAAAATAATTTAAAGGATCAGTATGATTCACACAATTCTTCTGTAATCTTTTTTTTATAATACATTATTGTTTATAAATAGAGAATATTAGTCATAAAAAATATTTATATGTATATGTTAAAGAAACCATACAACATCAACAGTTTCATAATATTATTGTTAATATATTTGTTATTATTATTTTTTTTAAAAAAAAAAAACACACACATCATAACAAAAACTTATCAATATAATCATAACAAATAACCAAAACTTATACATATAAGTTATTATTTTTAATATATATATATATATATATATACATATATTTTTATAAATATTAAAAATGTCTAGTAATACTATATCTAATTCAGATCTTCCTAAAACAAAATCTTCTTTGTCTGAATTACTAAAACAACAAAATAACACCCAAAATAGTAATTCTTCTATTGACGAACAAGCAAACGATAACAAAAACAAACCTAGTAATAATAATGATACTACTCAGATTTTAGAAAAAAGAATTCCTTATGAAGGCTCTGGTAGTGTTAGTGAAGAAGCAGAAGAAGAAAGTCCAATCTCTGATGCTCCAGTTTCAGTTATCGAGACAAAGATGAATAACTTGGGTTTTAACAATAACTCCTTACTTTCACAATCATTCATCAACACAAACAATGCTCATACCATATCTTTTGGATCAAGTGTTCAAAACCAGGACTCTTTAATATCTTCTTCTTCTAACACAACAGTTTCTAGAAGAAATACAAACAAATCTTTTTCTCAAAAAAATTTTCCTTCATTATCTTCATCAATTCCATATTCTGTTCCTGACCAAGCTCCTTCCTATTTAAATACTAATAACAATAACAGTGGTAGTGGTAATGATACACCACCACCAGGTGCCATTTCTGTTGCTCAAAGTGGTTCAACTTCTAACAATTTTGATGATGGTAAATCTTCAAATCATGGTTCTTTAGGTTCAGGCTCAACAAGTGGATCCTTTGTTGATTTAATGCCTGCAAATGTTTCTCAAATTAATTCTAATGTTATAAGATCTCCACAAGTCGCTAATGTTGAAGCAAGATTTGTTATATCTAAACAAAAACTTCATGAAAAACAAATGTCAAATTTATCTTGGACAAATGAAAATGGATTTGGGGCTTCCTCTACATCTTCCTCTGCTAAAAAAGGTTCTTCAAATCTTTTTGTTAATAGTGGTAGTAGTTCCAGTTACAAGGATAATTCTAAAACCATAAATCATTCTTCCTCTTTCAACAGAAAACAAACCCTTTCTCAAGGTGGTAATACTTCAGGATTGTCAACAATGATAAGTAGAACTGGTTCCATAGGTAACATTTTGTTTAACTCTAAAAAAGATTTATCTGTTTCCTCTTCTCCAAAATCAACTTCTCCTGCATCTTCAAAATTAACTTCAAGTTTGAAAAACAGCAATGGCCCTACTTCCCATTCTAATGACAATCAACCATCTTCTGCCCCTTCAACTTCATCTGGATTAAGAAGTGTTGTTGATACTGAAACATTTTCTAACCATCCTGATGAACCATTGCATATTCCAAATAGAGCTAAACAAGCATCTATCTTCAATCCATCAAGAACACCTAACTCAAATGCACAAAGTTATAACAATAATAATGGTATATCTGTTAAAACAAATATGAATGGTACTGCAGGTTCTTCTAGTGGCTCAACACCTAGATCTGCTAAACACAACCATTCCTTTGTCAAGTTTTTTAAAAAAACATCCTCATTCTCTGCTTCTCCATCCTCTCCTCACTCAGCATTTTCCACAGCCAATGATAGAAACCAAAATCAACATACTGGATCTCCAAGTGTATCAACTTTCAACACTCATGCTATTGTGAATCAGAAGCAAACAACGAATGGCAGTGCAATTGCATCTTCCTCTGGTGGAAGCAGTGTTGATAGTCTCGGTAAAGATACAAGATATGCAACATCAAATGAAAGAAAACCTTCTGAATCAGCTTCATCCTTTTCCAGTAGTACTTTCCAAGGACCTTCATCTTTAGGACAAACTGATATTTTATACCAAGCTTCCAATCCACAAGTTTGTACTATTAACAACAACAGTTCTGGACAATCTTCCACTGGTGCTAATAACACTTCTGGGGGTACTTTACAAAAGAAAAAATTACAAGCTGCTACATTAGGTTTACAAGAACAAGCTTTACAGCATACTTCCCATTTGCCATTCTCCAAAAGATACACCAGAACAGGAGACCAATTAGGAGCAGGTGCAGGAGGAAGTGTTTCTATTGTTAAAAGAGTTGTGGATAAGAAACAGTTTGCTGTTAAAGAATTCAGAGCTAAATATGAGAATGAAAAGAAGAGAGATTATATCAAGAAAATCACTGGTGAATACTGTATTGGAACAACTTTGAAACATCCAAATATCATTGAAACAGTTGAGTTAGTTTATGAAAACAACAGAATGCTTCAAGTTATGGAATATTGTGATTTTGATCTTTTTGCCATTGTCACTAGTAATAAAATGACTTTCCAAGAAATCTGTTGTTGTTTTAAACAAATCTTGAATGGTATTGAATATCTTCACTCCATAGGTCTTGCTCATAGAGACTTGAAATTGGATAATTGTGTTGTAGATATGAATGGTATTGTAAAGTTGATTGATTTTGGTGCTGCTGTTGTATTTAGCTATCCATTAAGCAACAAATTGGTCACAGCTTCAGGAATTGTTGGGTCTGATCCATATTTGCCTCCAGAAGTTTGTATATTCAGTAAATATGATCCAAGACCTGTAGATATCTGGTCTGTTGCAATGATCTTTGTATGTTTGACAATCAAACAATTCCCATGGAAGATTCCTAAATTAAAAGATTCATCATTCAAACTATTTTGTTCAGGTAGAGATTGTGATTCATTGTCTCAATTAGTATCAAGACCTGCTGATCCACCAAATTATGATCAAGCAGTTTATACTAATGCTGATAATGGAGCTGCTGCTACAGAAAGTAATAATCCAAGCAATCCTTCTGATATGAAGATTGGACCTCAGTCTTTATTGCATAAACTTCCAGAGGAATCAAGACATATTATTGGAAGAATGGTTGAATTGGCTCCAGCTAGAAGAGCCAATATTGATGAAATTATGGAAGATCCATTTGTCAAAGGAATCCAAATGTGTTATGTTGATCATGATAATAATATTGTTAACCATGAAGATAATCATGTTCACACTATAGTTGACCAAAGTGTAGCTCATATTGCAGGATTAGAAAAAAATAAAAAGAAATAGAACACTTTATTTAATAAAAAAAAAAGAAGAAAATAACAAATATTTATTATATAGATGCAATATAAAATCAGTAATATAGAAGAAAGAAAGAAAAATTAAGAAGAAAAGATATGTTTTTTAAAAGTAAAAAAGAATTTTTATTTACAAAATTAATTAAATGTCGGATATAATCAAGCCAAAGTAACGTGAACAATTCAATCTCATTATGTTTTTTTTTTTGTTTAAAAAAAAAAAAAAAAAATTTTTTTTTTTTCTTAATACATTTGATATAATTTTAATTTTTGTTCAATATTGAATATGTGAGTAGATATTAACCAAAGCAAATATATACCTCTATAAACACCATTATCATTTAAATATATTAAACAATGTCACAACAGCCAATGATCAATATGGTCAAACTGATAGTAAATGCTACAAAGGCAACAGCAACACCACCAATTGGTCCAGCTTTAGGTTCAAAAGGTGTAAAAGCGATTGATTTTTGTAAAGAATTCAATGCTGTCACATCCCCATACCTACCAGATGTTCCAATTCCAGTGAAAATATGGATCAAACCTGATAGAACTTATCACTTCAAGATATCATCTCCACCAACAGGACATTTATTGTTCAAGTGTGCCGCATTGGAAAAAGGATCAGGAAAAGTTGGAAAAGAGATTGTTGGACAAGTTTCTGTTAAACATGTTTATGAGATTGCTAAAATTAAAAAACAGGATGAAAAACATAAAAATTTGGGTATGGAACAAATATGTAGAGTTATTGTTAATGTTGCCAAGAGTATGGGTATCAAAGTTGTCAGATAAAGAAAAGAAAATGAATAATAATAATAATAAAAACTTGTACATATATAGATAAATAAAAATAAAGAATATAAAAGATCGAAAATTGATTATTAATTTAATACGCATATAAATATTATTTTAAAAAAAAAAAAAAAAAGAAGAACTTCTGTTGTTGATGTTTTAATCTGTCTCTATATATAAACTTTTTTTTGTTAATATCTAATATTTAAATTTATTGAATGATTTATTGTTAAACTTTTTGATTTTTTTTTTATTCTTTTGTTGCTTCCCTTTGTTAAATAGTTTCAATCTTGCTGCTAATATCTTGTTATGACCGGAATTTTTATCATTAGGAGAAGACAAAGGAGATCTGAATGTTTCTTGTTTAGCTAAATTTTTTTTAGAAATTGGGGTAGAAGAAGGAGAGGAAGAAAAAGAGTTAGAAGTAGGTATACTACTCTTAGTTAATCCTTTAATCTCACGTAAATCCTTCTTGGGAGTCAATTTGGCATAAACTAAATAATAAGCATCATTAACTTCCAAAACATCAGCTTCTGAAATTTTATTAATATAATCATCATCATAAGTGGCCCAAGTCTGATCAGGTTGTAAAGTATGTGCAATATAATGGCCAGAAGATAATGATCTTCCTGAATGACAAACAACTGAGGTCAATTGATAAATAGATGGTACAGAAGCATCATCTTTAAAACCTGTCAAATCTAGATATTTGTCAAAATTGACTTTTTGTTTCATCTTATGAGATTCTAAACCATCAAATTTATACTTCTTCAAATGAATGACTAAATATTCTGGTTCTTCTAAAATCTTGATCTTTTTTTCAGAGTTTTTATTAGTAGCGTTACAATTATCACAATTGTATCCATCAACAATTTTTTCCTTTTGGAAAAACTGTTCAACACAATTAGTCAAATTAATTTTAGAAGTTTTCTTTTTTTTTGATAAGAAAACAGATAAATCATAAAACATTTGTTCAGTAATAGAAACTTGATCACAAGACCCACATCTGATAGATTGTTTGAATTTACCTCCAAAGACTTGATAAAGGATAGATTTTGTCATTGGAACACCTTTTGGAACAGAATCTTCTTGAAGTCTAGACATTAAAGACATGAAGTATTCATGAGAATCTTCTTGTTCCCATTCTGACATCATACAGTTGATATCACATAGTCTACCAATTAATTTTTTAGGATCAAGGTAATTACCACCAGCATTGTTCTTATTGTTGTTAGAAGTCCACATTTTCTTAGAAGTCTCAGCTAATTGCCAAGTGACAGAGTTTCTATTAATCATTGGATATTTGTTGGAGTTTGCTAAAATATCCATTAAATAATTTTGAATAGCAGGAATATGAAGCATTGCTTGAACAGCAGAGTTGATATAGCATGTGACACCATGGTTTATAAGTCCTTTTGGATAGAATTTACTATTATTTTGAGGAGATACCCAATTTTTAGTCATTATGTATGGTTCAAATTTGGATCCATGATCAGAAGTCAAGTTTAAAGTAATTGGTGAGCAATACTCTATTCCTTTTGGCGGTTCCAATTTTTGTTTTAGAATAGTTATAGAATTTCTTTCTGGATTGACAACATCAGTCTCTGGAGTACTAACAGCTGTTTTACCATCAGGGGACAACAAACAAGCATTTGAATCATCATCATTATTATTAATTTCCGTATCATGATTTTGTTTTGAATCCAAGTTTTGTTGTTGAGTTGATTCATTTGGAGCTCCGATTTTATGATTATCTTCAAGGTTTTCACCAAGATCTTCTCCAAGATCCTCATCATTAGTATGGGTTGATGAGCTAGGATTATTGGTGTTTTGATCCATATCATCATAGTCACTGTTGATAGGAGTTTTATCATCAATATCACTTGAATTGTTGTTATCATTATTATCTTCATTATTACTGTTATTCTCTTCTTCTTCTTTTTCTTCATCCTGATCATGTGCAGATTCATTTTCAAATTCTTGTTCTGCAACATTTTTACTTTTACTTTCACTATTCAGTTTGACTCTTTTGCTATTAGTATTGATATCTTTTTCGTCTTCTTCTTCAATCACATCACCAAAATCTTCATCTTCATTATAAATCTTTTCTTCTTCTTTATCAATCTCTTGTTTTTGGCTGATCTCATCTCTTTTACGTTTCTTTCCAGATTTCTCTTTACGATTATTATTCTTTGGAGAAATATAATTGAGTAAAGATTCAGCTAAAGATTTTGGTCTATAAACTTCTTTAACTTCTATTTGATCAACACCTTTATTGTCACTATCAGTATTATTACCATTACTCTTATTTTTATGAATCTCACTTTTGTCTCCAATGATTATGTATTTTTCTTCAGTCTTATCTTCAGAAGTGACAGATTTAGTATTGAATCTCATGAAGTGTAGAGGAGTAGCCATTATTTTTTCAATAAAAGGTTTAAGACTGTTATTATTTGTAGTAGAATCATTATTTTCTTGTTCTTCTTCTGGTTTTACATCATCTTTTAACTCATCGCTATTGTTATTTTGTTCTTCTTTCAAAACTCCGTTTCTTTTAGCTTTATGAATTATCCCTTTACCATCAGTACTAATTGAATGTTTAATAATCTTAAATTTAGTTTGTTGTTGTTTGTTATTATTATTCATAATTAATATATTATTTTTACGGGTTTAAAATTTTTTATTTTTTAAGAAGTAGTTAATATGATTTAGAGATGACACAATTGAAATAGTGTGTTATTTATTATTGTTAATATTATATAATATGTGTATATTAAAGTTAATTAAGCAAACAATATATATGTGTATGTATATATTGAAAACTTTTATATATATGTTCTTTTGACAAGGTTTTTATTCTTTTAATTATATGTATTAAATTGATTAATATTAGACTTTTTTTTTTAAAAAAAAATTAACATAATAAAATTGTGCGTGTGCATTTCAAATGTTCTAAGAATTTTTTTTTTTGTTTATTTTTATTTTAAAAAAAAAAAAAAGAAAAAAAGCACATTATAAAAATTTTCTTCCTTAAAAAAAAAAAAAAGAAACACTTTACTTTGTCCTTTTTGCCTAATTGGGAAATATTTTGTTCCCAAATATGAACGGACTTTTCATAATTAAAAAAATATATATATAATTTGATAAGTTCCGTTTTAGGAAATTAGTAAACATTAAAAAAAAAAAAGAAACTTTTTAAAAATATAAATATATATTATATCCGAATTAGATCATATGACCATTTGTTTATAATTTTGTCATACAATCCAATATTTCCCACATATAAAAAGTTTATTTATATTTACAAAAGGAGATGTACATGCGTGATTAAGAAACTTAGAAAAAGAAGAAAAAAAAAGCCACACACATTCACAATATTCACTCAAAAACTTTGGGGAAAGAAGGGAAGGGACATTGATATAAATATTATTTATTTATATATATAATTTTTTTTTAAACTATATAAAAAATTATATTTTTTGTGGAATTCAGCCGTATATTATTTACTTAAAGTACTTGTAATGTGTGGAGTTTAAAAAATCTATTAACCCTTTAAATGTATATGTTTATTAAAACAAATGTTTGTATTAGATTACTAATGGAAATAAATCTCCAATTTGTTTACGAATGTAAATATACATAAGATTATGATTATTGATACATAATAATATTATTTAAAATAAACTTTATTTCGGTTAGAATTTAACTATTATCTACAGTTTTGTTCTTTTATTTACTGTCAACAAATGATTGATCAAACTTTTTTAATCCTCTTTTTCACATATAATGTTTCTCTTCAAAAGAGAAAGTTTATTGTGTATGACACAATTTTTTTTTCTAAAGTGTATAATTTATTATTATTATTATTATTTTTTTTTGTACGGCTAAAATTATTATTTTATTTATATTATTTTATTTTTTCTTTAGGAAGGCTAACTGGGGGGGGGGGGGGGGAGATGATGATGATGTGTGCAAATAAAGTCTAAATTAAGAATAAAATTAATATTTATAAATAATTTTTTTCTAAAATAACATATAGGGAAACTTATATTTATATTTGTTTAAAAAAATTATTCATTTATAAAAAAATATATATAAGAGAAGTGTTGAAACAGGGTTTTTTTTTATGAAATCAGAAATATATATAAATAATTATATTCTTCTTTCTTTTATATTTAATTTATGTTTTTTTTAATTATATTAATTTAAATATATATATTTAATAAATAAACAATTAATAAAAACCATACACACACTTAATAAATTATAATCATATATATATATAGTAATCTTCTATTTACTATATTATTAACATATAAACCCTTAAAAAAAAAAAAAAACCTATATAAATTAATAATGACTGGTGCTGCTGGTATTCCTGATATTGCTACTTTATCAATCTCTTCTTCTAAAGATTATTCTAGTACTACTAACAACAATATAATCTCTGTTTCTACTGATGATATCATTGATACTTTAGATTCCCAAGGTATTATTCCAGAAACATTAATTGAAAGAGAATTATCATTCTTTATCAATATTTTTAACTCTGAATCTGATTTCAAGAAATTTACATCCTATTTCAACTCTGATATCGCTCTTTTAACAAAAATTATCTCTTTACTATATTTAAAGAAGATTGAATTAGGCTTAAAATCTGATGATGATGTTTTGGATATTAAAGAAGTATTAACTGGTGATAAGATTACTGTTTTATTAACAACTTCCTCAAAAGGTTTTGCTGATATTGATTCGAAGTTTTTGGATTCTAATGAACATGAACAATTCCATCTAGAAGCCTTCCAAACTTCTTTGAACAATTTATCCATTGTTGTCATCTCTGAATCTGAACAAGATCTAGCCAAGAGTGATTCCAACTTGAAGATTGTTGATAAGATTAGAATTGCTGCTACTAATGTCAAGAAACAAAGTGGTCCTTACTTGCAATTTGTTTCCTCTTCTGAACATAAAGAAAATCAAGAATTCAGATTGATCATTTCTTTCAAAAAAGGTACTACTACCAACTTCTACCAATTATTCAACCAACTTTTAGACTACTACAAGATCAAGACTCACAAAGTACACTTGGAAACTTACTCTGAAGGTTTATTACTATTTTCTTTCTATTTCACTAAAAATGATAACGAACATATAATAAACTTACACACTACTTTATCTCAAATTTTGAAGGAAACTTCTTTGATCTATTGTCTACCTATTGTCCAAGATATTGTCAACCCTGATGATGATTTTGTTTTATCTCCACAAGAAAAATCTTACTTCAAGATTTCTTCTTGTTTTATTTTCCATTTTATTGATAGATTAGCCTTCCATAACAATGGTGCTGATTTAGTTGCTAATTCTACTCCTCAATTCAGTGATGTTTTGACTACTTACCAACAAATTTTAAAGCAACAATCCTTCTCTGAACAATTGATTGCTAATGTTTTATCCAAATACAAAAAATTAGTTGTCAAATTATTTAAGACTTTTGCTTTAACCCACTATCCAAAGGAATTACAAACAGAAAATATTCTAGAACAAACCTTGTCTTACCAGAGAATTTTGAATGGTATTGAGCCTTTCCACTCTGATGAAGAGTTTGATGAGTTCTTGAAAGCTAATGTTGATGATCAATCCCCAGATTACTTAATCTTACAATCTTTAAAGACTTTCAATGATTCCATTTTGAAAACTAATTTCTTTATCAATGAAAAATTGGCTATCTCCTTCAGATTGAATCCAACTTTGATTTTCCATAAGAAATCTTTAATCTTCCCTGAAGTTCCATTTGGTGTCTTCTTTGTCATTGGTTCCCACTTCCATGGTTTCCATATCAGATTCCATGATATTGCTAGAGGTGGTATTAGAATTGTCAAATCCTTTAGCAAAGCCAGTTATGAATTGAATATGAAGTCAATGTTAGAAGAAAACTACAACTTAGCCTACACTCAACAAAAGAAAAACAAGGATATTCCAGAATCAGGATCCAAGGGTGTCATGTTGATGAACTATGGCTTCATTAGTGAACAGGCTACTAAAAATGCATTTGAAAAATACTGTGATTCTATTATTGATATTTTGGACTTCCAATCTCCAAAATATGTTGATCTTTATGGTAAGAGAGAAATCTTATTCTTTGGTCCTGATGAAAACACTGCCGGTTTCTGTGACTTTGCCACTTTATATGCTAAATCTAGAGGTTGTTCTTGGTGGAAATCTTTCTTGACAGGTAAGTCCCATACTTTAGGTGGTATCCCACATGACAAATACGGTATGACTTCCCTTTCAGTAAGAACTTTTGTTCAATCCATCTACAAAAAATTGGGTTTATCAGAGACACAATTGTTGAAATTCCAAACTGGTGGTCCAGACGGTGATTTAGGTTCTAATGAAATTTTATTATCATCCAATAACGAAACTTATGTTGGTTTAGTTGATGGTAGTGGTACCCTTGTTGATCCTCAAGGTTTGAATAAAGATGAATTGAGAAGATTGGCTAAAATGAGAGCTACAGTTGATAAATATGATACTTCTTTATTGTCCAGTGAAGGTTTCTTTGTTTCAATCAAAGATATGAATGTAAAGTTACCTAATGGTATGACTGTCACTGATGGTACTGTTTTCAGAAACAAGTTCCATTCTGAATATTTGTTCCAATTCTTACCAAAGGTTGATGTCTTTGTCCCTTGTGGTGGTAGACCAGCTTCTATCAATATTAACAACATTGATTTATTCTTAGATTCTAAAACTGGCAAAAGTAAGATTCCAATCATTGTTGAAGGTGCTAATTTGTTTATCACTCAGGACTGTAGATTGAAGCTGGAACAAGCTGGTTGTGTTTTAGTAAAAGATTCTTCTGCAAACAAAGGTGGTGTTACTTCTTCTTCAATGGAAGTTTTGGCCTCTTTAGCTTTGAATGATTCTGATTTTGTCAATAAATTTATTAAAAACGCTGATGGTGTCTATGATTCTTATGTTAAGTTCATTCAAGCTAAGGTTTGTGCCAATGCTACTGCTGAATTTGATCAATTATGGGCTTTGAACCAATCCACTGGAAAGCCAATTTCTATTCTATCTGATGAATTATCTGTTGCTATTAACAAGTTGAATGATGATTTGATTGACTGTAAGGAATTGTTTGCCCATGACTTGAAGTTCAAGGAACACTTATTGATTGATAAGATTATCCCTCAAGTTTTGTTTGAAACTTCTTCTCAAACTAAAGAAGAAGTTGTTGCTAACATTCCAGAAAACTATGTTAATGCTATGTTATCTGTATACTTAGCTTCTAACTATGTCTACAAGTATGGTGCTGAACCAAACATGGGTAAGTTCTTAGCTTTCATCTCTGAATTAAAGAAATAGATTTCTCCTTGTATAAAGATAATTTTATTTATTTGTTTATTTATTAAATTAAAACTACTTTTTACAATTTTTAAAAACAAAAATGTTGACTAGACCCTATAAGGTAAAAAAAAAAATAAAAAAATGTTTACATATATTTATAAAAAAAAAAAAAATTTTTTTTTATACATAAATTGTAAACAAAAAAAAAACAATTGTGTGAAATATTTTTTCTTATTCCTAAATCAATGAATACATTATCATAATGATTTTTTTAAACTAAATAATATTATTCATTATAATTTATAAACAAATATTTCATGTTAAAGGTTTGAATAGATTGGGTCATATATTAACTTTATATAATCTTACCATTATTATTTATTTTTTGTTTCTAGAAACTATGTTAAATATACGACAAGTTCATGGTTCATATTTCATAGGTAGAAAAATCTTAATTTTTTTGTAAAATAAAACTTTTAATACTAATGCTTAGATACCAAGACTTAAACTACTAATATATACACATATATTAAAGAAATTGAATCCCTATAGATTCAATTATATACTTGAAAGAATGATATAAAAAAGTAATACATATTTAATAAAATATAAATAAATAAATAAAAACACCTATCAATTAAATAAAATAAAATAATCTTAGATTATAATTTGCACATTAATTATTAATAATGGATAACAAAGTTTAAATTATAAAACTCATTTCTTCGCAAAAAAAAAAACCAAAAAACTTAAACAACTCATTCTTATCTTCTAAAAGGCTACTCCGATACCGGAAAATCTTCAAGTCATCAAACTATTTTTTTGTTTTTTTTTTTGTGTAATATAAAGTGGAACACCTCCCACCCCGATGAAGCTCCGTTATTGCTATTGTGAACATTAAAAATATGGTAGCGCATATCACACACTTGAAAAATTTGCGCGTTTCTGAAAGATTTAAAAAAAGCTATTTACGTTACAGTGTGAAAAGGGGGGTGTAAATGGGAACTATTTAAAAAAAAAATTATTCACTTATTTTTTTAATGAAAATTTTTCATTAAATGTTTAATTATTTCTTATATACATATATATATATTTTTTTTTAAAAAAAAAAAAATTTGAAAACTATTTAAACTAAACATTTAATTATTTAACATTTTTTTTTTTGGAAATCTATGTGTGTATGGAACTTTTCTGTTTATCGAATTATGTTATAAACAAAGTACATCTTTAAGTGAAAAACAATTATAAAAAACGTAACATTTACCCAAAAAAAAAAATAAAAAATATATATATATATAAATAAATATATACCACATATAAACATATATTTATTATGACTGCTGGTATTCCTGATATTGCTACTTTATCAATCTCTTCTTCTAAAGACTATAACAACAACAACATAGTCTCCGTTTCTAATGAAGCCATCATCGATACTTTAGATTCCCAAGGTATCATTCCAGAATCTTTGATCGAAAGAGAATTAGCTTCTTTCATTAAAATTTTTAACTCTGAATCTGATTTCAAAAAATTCACTTCTTATTTTGCTGCTGACACTTCTCTTCTAACAGAAATCATCTCTTTGTTATACTTGAAGAAGATTGAATTAGGTTTAAAATCTTCTGATGGTATTTTGAACATCAATGAACTTTTAGCTGGTGATAAGATTACTGTTTTATTAACAACTTCTTCTGAAGGTTTTGCTGATGTTGATTCTGAATTCTTAGACTCTGACAAACATGATCAATTCCATTTAGAAGCCTTCCAAACTTCTTTGAACAATTTATCCATTGTTGTCATCTCTGAATCTGAACAAGATCTAGCCAAGAGTGATTCTAACTTGAAGATTGTTGATAAGATTAGAATTGCTGCTGCTGATGTCAAGAAACAAAGTGGTCCATACTTACAATTTGTTTCCTCTTCTGAACACAAGGACAACGAAGAATTCAGATTGATCATTTCTTTCAAAAAAGGTACTACTACCAACTTCTACCAATTATTCAACCAACTTTTAGACTACTACAAGATCAAGACTCACAAAGTACACTTGGAAACTTACTCTGAAGGTTTATTATTATTCTCTTTCTACTTCACCCAAAGTGACAATGAAAGTAAAACCAACCTTGAAACCACTTTATCTCAAATTTTAAAGGAAACTTCTTTAATCTACTGTTTACCAATTGTTCAAGACATTGTTGGCTCTTCTTCTACTTCTTCTGATGATTCTAACTTTGTTTTATCTCCACAAGAAAAATCTTACTTCAAGATTGCCTCCTGTTTCGTTTATCATTTCATTGATAGATTAGCTTTCCACAACAACGGTGCTGATTTGATCACTTACTCTACTCCACAAGTCAGTGATGTTTTGACTACTTACCAACAAATTTTAAAGCAACAATCCTTCTCTGAACAATTGATCGCTAATGTTTTATTCAAATACAAAAAATTAGTTGTCAAATTATTCAAGACTTTTGCTTTAACCCACTATCCAAAGGAATTACAAACAGAAAGCATTTTAAAACAAACTTTATCTTATCAAAGAATCTTAACTGGTATTGAGCCTTTCCACTCTGATGAAGAATTTGATGAATTTTTAAAAGCTAATGTTGATGACCAATCCCCAGATTACTTAATCTTACAATCTTTAAAGACTTTCAATGATTCCATTTTGAAAACCAATTTCTTCATGAATGAAAAGTTAGCTATCTCCTTCAGATTGAACCCATCTTTAATCTTCAACAAAAAATCCTTGATTTTCCCTGAAGTTCCATTTGGTGTCTTCTTCGTTGTTGGTTCCCACTTCCATGGTTTCCACATTAGATTCCGTGATATTGCTAGAGGTGGTATCAGAATTGTTAAGTCTTTCAATGAAGCTAGTTATGAATTAAACATGAAGTCAATGTTGGAAGAAAACTACAACTTAGCTTTCACCCAACAAAAGAAAAACAAGGATATTCCAGAATCAGGATCCAAGGGTGTCATTTTGATGAAATACGGTTTCATCAGTGATGAAGCAATCAAGAATGCCTTTGAGAAATATGCTGATTCTATTATTGATATTTTGGACTTCCAATCTCCAAAATATGTCGATTTATATGGTAAGAGAGAAATCTTATTCTTTGGTCCTGATGAAAACACTGCCGGTTTCTGTGACTTTGCCACTTTATATGCTAAATCTAGAGGTTGTTCTTGGTGGAAATCTTTCTTGACAGGTAAATCTCAAAGTTTAGGTGGTATCCCTCATGATGAATATGGTATGACTTCCCTTTCTGTAAGAGCTTTCATTGAAGGTGTTTATGAAAAATTAGGTTTAACAGAAACACCATTGATGAAATTCCAAACTGGTGGTCCACGTGGTGACTTGGGTTCCAATGAAATTTTATTATCCACTGACAACGAAACTTATGTTGGTATGGTTGATGGTAGTGGTACTTTAGTCGATCCTCAAGGTTTGAACAGAGAAGAATTAGTAAGATTAGCTAAATTGAGAGTCCCAGTTGAAAACTTCAACACTTCTTTGTTATCTAAGGATGGTTTCTTTGTATCTGTTAAAGATATGAACGTTAAATTACCTAATGGTATAGTCGTCTCTGATGGTACTGTTTTCAGAAACAAAATCCACTCTGAATATTTGTTCCAATTCTTACCAAAGGTTGATGTCTTTGTCCCTTGTGGTGGTAGACCAGCTTCTATCAATATTAACAATATTGATTTGTTCTTAGATTCTAAGACTGGTAAGAGTAAAATTAAAATTATTGCTGAAGGTGCTAACTTGTTTATCACTCAAGATTGTAGATTAAAATTAGAACAAGCTGGCTGTGTTTTAATTAAAGATTCTTCTGCAAACAAAGGTGGTGTTACTTCTTCTTCAATGGAAGTTTTGGCTTCTTTAGCTTTAAACGATTCTGATTTCGTTAACAAGTTCATCAAGAATGTTGATGGTGTTTATGATTCTTATGTTAAGTTCATTCAAGCTAAGGTTTGTGCCAATGCTACTGCTGAATTTGATCAATTATGGGCTTTGAACCAATCCACTGGAAAGCCAATTTCTATTCTATCTGATGAATTATCTGTTGCTATTAACAAGTTGAATGATGATTTGATTGACTGTAAGGAATTGTTTGCCCATGACTTGAAGTTCAAGGAACACTTATTGATTGATAAGATTATCCCTCAAGTTTTGTTTGAAACTTCTTCTCAAACTAAAGAAGAAGTTGTTGCTAACATTCCAGAAAACTATGTTAATGCTATGTTATCTGTATACTTAGCTTCTAACTATGTCTACAAGTATGGTGCTGAACCAAACATGGGTAAGTTCTTAGCTTTCATCTCTGAATTAAAGAATTAAAACTTTCATTGTTTTCTGCTCTTATATTTTCTCCTCTTATATATTGATATTTATAAATTAATTCTCTTTAACAAAAAATAAAAAAACAAAAATTCAAAACAAAACACAATACTAACAAAATTATTTTATTTCTTTATACAAGATTTGAAACAGTTAAACTTCTTCACTTATTAATTATTATATATAGACTCTTTTCATTATCATTTTTTTTTTTTTGTTTAAACGTTTATTGTCATTTTTATAAAACTTATATTATTATTTTTATAAAGCTTTTATTATTATTTATTTTTTAAAATTACTTTCTATTTACTTTATTTATTATTTTTATTTAAACAACGACTTCTTTTTCTTCTTCTTCTTTGTTTTCCTCATTCTTTGTTTCTTCTCCTGCTTCAATTTTGTTTTGAGATTCTTGTTTTTCTAAATCTTGTCTGTTTTTTTTTTTAGATTTTTGATGAACAGCTCTCTTATTAGTGATTAAAAGGGAAGCCAAGAAATCAGCTAAAAAGAAACCTAAAGAAACATACCAAACAGCTTTGATACAACTTTGCACAATCTTACCTAAAGTATCATCACGACCTTTGTTTGTCAATCTGTAAACAATGATCTCATTGACATTCAAATCATGCAAGTATGATAATTCATCATTTCCTTTAACTTTAGCATTAAGTCTTGTGTTGAAATAAGTGTTTGCAATAATAGATCCTGTAGCCATACCCAACAATTTGATGAATGAATAGAAAGAGGTGATGTTGATAGTTTGCATTCTAATTTTGTCTGGATCACCACTAGATTTATCAATATAAAATTGGGAAGCAATCATTGTTGATTGAACTTGACCTCCAAAACCACAACCGACTAAAATAGTCAAACCTATAACTTTATCAGCATGCATTGTAAAATCAGAGAATTGAGTCAAACCTGCACCAATTGAACCTAGAATAGTGGCGATAAAAATGACTACTTTGAAAAGACCTGTCTTCTTGATGAATATACCACCAGTGATAACACAAAGAGAAGAAGAGATCAATAATGGAATAGTTCTTATACCAGCATCCATGGTGGATTGATTTAAAACTAATTGGTAATATTGAATCAAATATAAGACAACACACATGAAAGCAACACAGGAACAGAAATTACAAATATTGACAGCTACTAAACCGAATTTTGTAAATACTGATGGATCGATTAATGGTGTGAATCTTTTTTTGTATCTTGAACACACTTTTTCAAAAATGTACATATCCCATATTATAGAGAAAAACATGAACAAAGGACCTAATACTAACATAACAATAATTCTGTAATTTGACCAAGAATAATCTTGACCAGATCCAAAAGTTAGACCAATGTAAAGAAGAACAAAACCAGTGGAGCAAGTAGAAAATTCAACAAAATCATAAGCAAAGAATAGACATAATGCGAAAGCCTTCCAATTAGACAAACTTCCCATTTTCTTGAAAAATTTAAACAGAATACCTGGAATTTTAGTCATTCCTTTTAAATAGTTATCATTTTCATGGTTGTAAGCATACATGAACATGAAAACGGCAGAGATACCTATTGGAAGATTGATATAAAAACATAATCTCCAACCGGCAGAATAAGCATCAGTGAAAGCAGAACCAACAATAGGACCAACAACAGATGCAATATTGAAAGCTAATCCGACAATAGCGACCCATAAAGATATTTTTTCTGGAGGAGTAATTTGAGTGACAACAACAAAAATCAAGTTTTGAATTAAAGAACCACCAATACCAGATATACATCTACCAATAATCAACATAGTCATACTGTCACTTAAAGCAGAGATCAAAGAACCAATTTCAAAAAAAATAACACCAATAATTAAAGCAGATTTGACAGAGAATTGATAAGCAAATCTTGCAGTTATAAGACACATAATAGCAGTAGGTAAGGAGTAACCAGTGACTAACCAAGAAGTTTGAGAATAATTATTAAACCTTTCAGCGACTTTTTCAATAGTGGTAGCAACAATCATGATATCCAAAGAAGCTACAAAAAGGACCAATAATAAAGAAGCCATAACAATGTAAAATTTAGATCCATTGTAGTACTGTCTTAAAACAATAACATCTTCTTTAATAGGTTGTTTTTTAGGTTGTTCTGGTGTACTAATTTTTTCTAAATTGTCAAAAGATGATTCTGGTTCTATGTTAATTTTTGATAATGTTGTGTTTGAAGAATTTGCATTCCCTTGATCATTCATATCGTTTGAAATAATACTAGTCATTTATTTTTATATTATTTGTAGAAGCAAATATAACAAATGTGTATGTGTATATGTGTGTTTTATTTATTTATTGAATATAATAAAATATGCTTAAAAAGAAAAAAAAAAAAATATATTTTATTGAATTTGAAAAGTTAAATGATTTATTGTGGTTTTTTATATATAATTAAATAGAAACACGTAAATCAATAATAAAGTTATTATTTTTTATTATTCTTATGTAATCAAAGAAAAATAGAAAAGAAGAAGAAGAAGAAGCTAAAACACGAAAAAAAAAAATAATAATCACGGTGCTTCTAAATTATATATTTATATATTTTCATGAATGAATGATGCTTTTATAAATTTATTTTCCATTGAAAAAAAAAAAAAATTTCTTAACTCCATTTAAAGTAAATATATATATTATATATTTACTTTAAACCCATTTTTTAAATTTTTTTTTTTTGTTGGTTAATTTATTAAAACCTCGTGTAAATATTAATATATTAATTACTGGTCTCTTATTTTTTTTTTTTCTTAAAAAATGGGTTTAAGAGAGAACCACAACAGTATTAAAAAAAAAAGAAACAAAAAAAAAAATTAAAAAAAAACATGTATAATATATATATATATTACTACACTGACACGTAAATAAAATGGGAAATAAACAATATATCATTTAAATAATTTAATAATAATAAAAAATAGGAGAAGACGTTGCATATTCAAAAGAAAATAAAAAAAATTAAATTATTCAATTATTTATATTCATATAAGTTTACATATATTCAAAAAAAGAAAAAAAAAACATAATATAAATTATATAAAAATATTTATTAATATAATCTATTTCTGTCCTTTTTTTTATTTAATTTTTATTTATTTTAAATATATATATGTATTTTGTTTTTAATGCTCCGTGTTTTATATATATATATATATATATATATATATTAACGATGTAATCTCTCAAAGATTCTTACTATTAATAATTTTCTTCCTTGAAATGGATTAAAACTTTCAATTATCTTGAATGGGTTTTCTGAATGCATATCATCACTGTCAGCACCATCATTTTCTTTATTAATTTCAATATCAGAAGAGTCATTAAATAGTTTATGGGGAGATTTTTTACCAGATAAGAATAAAGAAACACATAGATTAATAGCATAGAAACAGAAAGTTAACCACATAACATCTTTGATACAAGTTAACATGATTTTACCCAATGTGTCATTCAACTGTTCAGTATCATAAGTCAATCTGTAAATGACTAAATCATTAACATTATAACTATGTAAAGAAACTAAATCACTTGAATGATGAACTTTCTTTGGTAATAAAATACTGAAAATTGTATTACCAACAACAGGACCTGTTGCCATTCCTAACAATCTCATAAATGAATAAAATGAATTTACATTAATTCTTTGTCTTTTAGCAAATTTTTTTTCTTCCTCTAAAATACACTCTTCTTCTTTAGTCAAATGTTGTTGTACAGCAATAATTGTTGATTGTACTTGAGATCCATAACCAACACCTGCTAAGATAGTGTATCCAATATTTTTACTTAATGTCATATTGAAATTAAGCAATTGTAACATTCCAGCTCCTACACAACCTAATAATGAACCTACAACAATTACCATTTTTATCATTCCCGTTCTTTCAATGAATTTACCACTGATTATTACAGATAAAGATGATGCAACAAATAATGGAATAATCTTGGCTAATGTTGATTGATTAAGTACAATTTGGTAAAATTGAATTAAATAGATCAAAATAGTGATAAAGGAAAATGATGCACAGAATATACAAAGATTTGTAGCAAATAAACCTATCTTCTTGTAAACTAGAACATCAATCAATGGATTAACTGTTTTTCCATATTTTTTGCATATTCTTGGATATAACAAAACATCCCATACTATAGCAAACAAAATCAACACTGCACCAATTGAAATCAAAATAATCACTCTGTAATTATCCCAAGGGTAGACAGCACCAGATCCATATGTTAAACCTAAAAATAACAAAACAAATCCTAAAGCAAAAGATAAAAACTCAACAACATCATAGTCAAAAAAACAACTATTAGCAAAAAGCCTCCAATTATGAATCTTACCACTTTTTTTACCAAGTGAAGCCATATGACTTGGAACTGCAGCAATAATCTTTAAATAATTGTCACCATGATGATTGTAAGCTAATAAAATTAACATCATTGAAGTGAAACCAATAGGTAAATTGATCCAAAAACTGTATCTCCAACCCAATGTTGGATAACTATCAATGAAAGCAGAACCAATAATAGGACCTAAAACGGTACCCATATTGAAAACAACAGAGATAATACTCATGTAAAAAGGTAATTTTGCTTCAACCACAATTTCAATCAAGATCAAGTAAACCAAGTTGCTGATAAAAGCTGAGCCAATACCCGCGATACATCTTCCAATGAAAAGCATATTTATATTGACACTGGAAGCAGTAATAATAGTCCCTAATTCAAAGATTGAAATTCCTAAACAAACACCATATTTCAAATTGATAACAGATGCAATTCTTGAAGCCAATAGACAACAACAAGCTGTGGAAAGTGTATATGCAGGGATGATCCAGGCAGTTATTTCAGCATATTTGTTGAAATGCTTGATCATTGGAGTCATCACTGCTGCCACTATCGAAGAGTCTATGGATGTAAGCAATAAAGAAGTTGAAAGAGCAAATACGACAGCATAAAGTCTCAGCCCTTTATAGTGGTCTTTGATTGATTTTAAATCTGCAACTTGCATTTTTTTTTTTTTTGGTTTTTCAATTTTAGTATGCTTTTAAAATATATATATGTATTCTTTTCTAATAAACATTAATATTAATAAATATAAATATGAATAAGAAAGAATACACAGATTATTTAAACTTTTTAATTGTAAACTTGATGCCTTTATATTTGTTTTCAGAAAAAAAAATAAAAATAAAATTAACATCGAATATATAACAATTTATACATATGGAAGTAATAATAAAATTAAGCTGTGTTTACATAGTACAGATTTACCATTTTTTAAAAAAAAAGGATATAAACAAATGCCGGTCTTTTTTTTTCTTTTTTTTTTAAATCCATCCGAAATTATCCTTTTTTTAATGAAATGGATTTAAAAAAAAAATTTAGAAAAAATTTGGAAAAAAATAAAAGCCGTTCTACCATTGAAAAAAAAAAAAAAATACATCACATGCAACAATAAATATATATATACATATATATGCCAAATATTATACTAATTTAAAAATAATCTTTCAAAAAACTATAAAATTAATAACATATCATCTGATCAGTGAAAAAAAAAAAATAGAGAATTAAAATATAAATATATAATTAATTTTTAATAATAGTATTACTGTTTTGTTTCATCTATTTCAATGTCTTGTTTTTCTTCATCGCTGTCAAATGCTTTTTCAATATCACTCCGTTCTTGCTCTTCATCTTTGATCTTTCTCAATTGCTTCTTTGTCATAATCTTTTTATTAGAAGCAAACCAACAAAAGAACAATGGAATCACTGATGCCCCAGTAGCAAAATAAAATACATTTTGTATACAGCTAGATAACATTTTAGAAAATACTGAATGTCTACCATCAAAGTTTTTTCTTCTAAAAGCAATTAAAGTGTCTGGTTTCAAATAAGAATACTCCGGGAGATCACTGTTAATTTTATTCATGACAGATGTATTGAAAACCATTGTTGAAACAACACTACCAATACAAAGCCCAACTTGTTTAGAGAAAGCATTACAACCAGTGATACTAATGAAATCCATTCTATACCTTGGATCTTCACTGTCAAGTTCTCTTTGTGCAGACAATAATGAACTTTGTGCAATGAATCCAAAACCGATTCCTCCTATAAAAACAAAAATCAATTTTTCTGCTTCATTTGATGTATCTTTTAATAAAGTTAATAAACCATTACCTAGTAAACCTGTTGCAGCAGCTAAATAAATTAATGGTTTAACACGACCAGTCTTGGATATTAGGAAACCTGAAAAGAGAACAAATGAAGATATACTTAACATTGAAGGCATGAAATTTACTGATGCAATTAATGGAGAATAGTTGAATAACAATTGAAAGTATTGAATAAGGTAAACAGATTGACAACCATTTGATAAACAAACAAAACATGCTACAATATTCACAGAAACAATTTTGAAATTCAAAAACAATTTCTCTGTCATTAAAGGACCAATAGTTGATTTTGGTGGAAATTCAATTCGATCACCATATTTTTTTCTCAAATAATCAACAACTTTGAAATAATAGAAACAATCATAGAGGATACCAGATACCAAAAGAATAGGTCCGACAATTAACAAAGCAATACAATTTCTTTCATACCAATGCCAGTTTTTTTGAAAACCACCAGCAAAAGTTACTGCCAACAAAAAGAGAATAAAACCTGTAGATACTAAAATAAAATTAATCATATCAAATGAGACAAGTAATTCTACCAATAATTTGATATAAGTCTTTCTAGTGGTGATTGCTTTGAAGAAAGATTTGAATTTATATTTGTGTACTTGAACAATTTTTTTACCAATAGTTAATAGAGGTGGACAAACACCATCATCATAAACACTTTGAAACAAAGTTAAAGCCAAGAAACCAATAGGTAAATTAATATAAAAACACAATCTCCAACCTTCTTTATAAGCTTCAGATAAAGCACCACCAAGAATAGGTGTAACAGAACCGACAGAGAAAGAAATAGACAACAATGAAAGCAAGAAAGCTCTTTTCTCTTCAGGAACTAAAGTGGAAGAAATGATAAAACTGACTGTATTCAAACCACTACCAAAACAACCTTGAATGACTCTACCAACGATTAACATATACATATTTGTTGCAGTAGCTGTGATCAAAGATCCAAGTTCAAAACCCAAGATGGCAACTATAATAGACATTTTTTTACCCAATTTCACAGAGATTCTTGACCATAAAGTACAACCCATGGCAGATGAGAGAGAATAGGCAGACATGATCCATGAAGATAAAGAGTATTTGGCAAATTGTTCTGAAATAGATTCCAATGGAGCAGCGACAATACATATGTCCATTGCAATGACAAATACGGCCAAATTTAATGAGAATTGAATGATTGCAAGTTTGAAACCTGAATAGTATCGGGGTTCATTAGGATTATTTTCTTCTTCTTTCGTCGGCTCTATTTTGTCATAGTTTTCAGTAAGATTTATAGTGATGATATCTCCATTTATTTGTTCAGATTTTGTATATGTTTCTATAGAGTTAGTTTCATTATTGTTAGAATGAGAGGAAGTTGAAGTATTTGATGAGAGTACCATTTTTTTTTATTTTTTTATTGTAGCCGTATATATTATTAAAATGGAGAGAAGATGTATAAGAAGAAGGAGAAGTTTTTTGGTTTACAATTATGTAGTTTATAATTTAAAAAAAAAAAATAAGGAAAAAGAAAATGGTTATTTCAGTAAATCATTTTCCTATCATTCTTTTATATAATATATTTGTTTTTTTTTAAAAAAAAGAAAAAATATTGTATATAAAAAGTGTAATGAGTAATAGTTTAACAATAAAAGAAATAAAAAAAAAAAAAAAATGCATCAAAAAATCGGTTTTTTAAAGTATGAAATTAATTTTTTATAGTAAAACACCGAATTTAGTATTCCTTAAACGCCGAAATTACATAATACGAATTTTATCACACCAAAAAATATATTTAATATTTAGGATATGAAAAAATATAACGTATATAAACATGTTTTTTTTTTTTCCTAGATTAATAAATAGAAATATAATATGACTCTTTAAAAACTTAAATCACAGTTAAATGTAATCTTTATAGATAAATATAACGAGTTATGTTATGTCACTGAAATCATCAGTTCAGCTAATAAAATGGATATTAATACAAAGGAAACCTAATAGTTTCAACTTTTCTTATAAGATACATCATTTTTTTTTTGTCAAAGAAATTTAATTTAATTTAATTAAAAAAAAAAAAAATGGGTTTATGGTTTTTTGTTTAAAAGGAAATAAAAATGAAAAAAACATTTTTTTGTTTTTTTTGTCTAAAATTTTTTGGTCATGTGGTTATCTATTATATCCGAGATATTTTTAGAATTAGTAAAAAAAACTAATATTTCTTTTTTTTTTTTTCAATCTTCAATTTTTTTTTTTTCAATCTTCAATTTTTTTTTTTTTAATACTCTAAAGATATCTAATAACGACATTATATTCAAATAGATATATTGATCTTGTTTATATATCTATTTATTCATATTTCTTAAAAAAAAATATAGATATATCAATAACCATTATAAATCTTTAATAAATACATTTTTTTTTATCCTTAAAACATAATGCCATACGAAGGTTTTTCATTAGAACTAGCGTCTCCTCCTCCTCCAGACAGACCATTATCTGAACTAACACCTGAAGAACAAGGTGAAAAAGGTGCAGAGATGATCATTGGAATGATGACATCTTGTCCTGGAAAATCAGCCATATCAGGTGTTGCTGGTTTTGGGTTAGGTGGTGTCTTTGGTCTTTTCATGGCATCTATGTCCTATGACACACCATTACATACTCCTCAAGTCGCTGGTTCCACCCAAGGTGGGAAATTGATTGTGGATCTACCTTTCAAAGAACAAATGAGAGTCGCTTGGAAGGATATGTATACTAGAGCATGGTCAAGTGCTAAAAATTTTGGTTATATTGGTCTTATATATGCTGGTGTTGAGTGTTGTGTGGAGTCTACTAGAGGTAAATCAGATCATTGGAATGGTTTATCTGCTGGTTGCTTGACTGGTGGTGGTTTGGCTTACAAAAGTGGTCCTCAAGCTGCTGCTATTGGATGTGCTTCTTTTGCTGCATTTTCTGCTGCTATTGATCTATATATGAATAGTGAGAATGGGAAACCACCAAAGAATGATTTTGATGAATAAATAGAGAATTATATATATATATATATATAATAATAATAATAACAGAATATACAGAACGTGTAAATAATTTTAAAGAAAAAAAAAGAATTAATTAAAGTTTTAGATAATATATATAATATATTGAGAGAAATACTATTACAATGAAAAGTAAAAAAAATAAAATAATCTTTACTATAGTTTTAGGGGTTTCACTTTCATATTCTCGGAGTATTGAATTACAAATTCTTACAATATCTTTTTCATTAGTAGCTTTTATTGTCACTTGTATTTGCCTTTCGCAATCATTTAAACTACTTTCATGTTTTGAAGTAGTATATTGTTTTAATTTCTCACTTGTGTTTGAGTTTTTCAAAGTATCTGTCGATTTTTTTGTCTTATTTTGTGATTGTTTTCTGTTTTTGTTGTTTAATATTACAGGTTTTTGATAATTGTTTCTAGCATTATTCATCATTGTCTTTTGCCTTTCCATGTAAGGTAAAGGAATAGGGTTTCCAATATCATCTCTAGTCTTTAAAATATGTTTAGGATTGTTTAATTGATTATTATTATAGTTATAGTAATCATTGGCATTAAAATCTTCATCAAATTCATCATTATCAGAATAAATAATATCATTTATCAAAAGATCTCCTTTGGAATTACTAATTCTTCTATGACTTTGAGTATTACTAATATTGTTATTATTATTATTGTTACTGTTTGATGAGAGTTTGTTGATTTTTACAGAATTATTTCTTTTATTATCAATAGTGCTATTAACTAAATAGGAGCTATTGAAATCATCTTGTGGTATATACGGTGTTCCTATTTGATCATCTGATAAAACATGTAATCTATTTGTGCTATTATTATTACTATTGCTTCGATATTTTTTATGATAGTTGTTACTACTACTCCTATTTTTATTGGAATTCCACATTTATAGAATTAAAACAGATTAGAAAAAAAAAAATTACACTTTTGAAAGGAATAAATTATATACAGTTATATAAACTTGATATTACTGTATATATAATTTGGGGGTATATGTCTTATTTCATATATGCTTTATAAAAATTGGTTTCAATTAATTAAAGTAAATGGATGCATTTGTTCATCACATTTTTTGTTTTTAAAAAAAAACATAAACAAAAAGCCAAGAGAGAGAGAGAAAAAAAAAAGTAAAATAAAACAACAAATAATCAAGTCAAACCGCTACCATGTTTACAAGTCACGTGAATCATTTTAAAACTTTTGAGTGATTTTTTTAAAAAAAAAATAGTGGATTACCCAAATAGGAAATAATCCAAAGAAAGGAGTAATAAACTGTGTAAATACATATACATTTTTGTCAGTACCAAATTATTACACAGTTTTATATTGTGGGTAAAAAAAAAATATATATATATATATATAATAAACACATATATACAAACTAATTATATAACTTTCTACATAACTGAACAAAAAAAAAAAAGTGTGAATCCTTTTTTTTTATTTTATTTATTTATTTTGAAACAAGTTATTTATTTAATTTATTATAATAGTCAAATAGAGTTATCTATTCTATTATATGATATGGTAGTAGATATATATAATACCAAGTAAATTTATTATTACCAACGATTGAATAAATTAAACGTGATTAGTTTTTTTTTAAATAAAAAATAATCATAAATTTTAGTCATTTGATTATTTTGAAAAATAAAAAATGTTTCAAAGATTTTTAAATACAAGAATAGTTTTTAAAAATAATAATCTTTTTTTTACTGGATTAAGAAAAACTTTTTATTCTACAATTCCTTCAACACAAAAAAAATTATCATTTAAACATGTTATTAAATATACTTTATTAGGTGCTTGTTTAGGTTCTGTTTCATCATATTTTTACTATAAATCTTTGTTAACAGAAATACCAAATGCCGAAGAAATAGACTCACTATCAAAGACTCTATACAAATCTACTATAAGTATAGATGATTTACCAAAAAGTAAATATGCCAATGCTACTGATCTTGAAAATGCCATATTAGAACTTAAAACAAAAATTGATCCAAAAAACATATCCAAAAATAAAGAGACTCTTCAAAGCCATGCTGATAATGGTTGTAATCCAATTGAACCTCTATATAGTCAAGTGCCCAAATATGTTGTCTTTGCTGAATCTACTGAGGAAGTATCAGAGATACTGAAAATTCTATACAAATACAACATTCCAACGATTCCTTTTGGGGGTGGAACATCTTTAGAACAACATTTCTTCACAACAAGAGAAAATAGTGTTGTCTTGGATACTTCAAGAATGAACAAAATTTTGAACATTAATGAATTAGATTTAGATGCTCAAGTACAATGTGGTGTCTCTTGGAATCAATTGAATGATTATCTAGCTAGTAAAAGAAGTGAACATGAAAAATCATCTTGTACTTTGAAGTTTGGTTGTGATTGTGGTCTTAATGCTAATATGTCTGGTATGGTTGCAACAAATGCTTCTGGTATTGGTGCCCAAAAATATGGTTCAATGGTTCAAAATGTTATATCTGTAACAGCTGTCTTGGCTGATGGTACCATTGTAAAGACAAAACAAAGACCAAGAAAATCTTCTGCAGGTTATAATTTGACTGGTCTCTTTGTAGGTTCTGAAGGAACTTTAGGAATCATCACTGAATGTACTGTGAAATTGGGTGTTGTAAATCCATATGAAACTGTGTGTGTTGTGCAATTTGACGATTTATATAAATCTGTTGAAGCTGTTGGACAGTTAGGACAAAGAGGTTTAATACTTGATGCTATTGAACTTTTAGATGAAAATATGATGAAAGCTGTGAATCTGAGTGATCAAGTTCAACAGGATTTTGAAATTAAACCTACTTTGTTTATGAAGATCTCTGGTTTGAATAAAGTTGTCGTTGATGAAATGGTTAAAGAAGTTGCTGATATTTCTCACCAAAATAATTGTTCTAAATTTTTATTTGCCAAGGATAAACAGGAAGAAGAAGAATTATTTACTGCAAGAAAGAATGCTCTTTGGATTCAAATAGACTATGCTTCCCACTTATTTGGTGATAGAGATACAAAACTTTGGATAACTGATGCAGCTGTCCCACTTTCAAAGGCTCCTGAATATTTAGAACAGGCTAATAAACTAGTTGAAGATAGTGGATTGAAATCAGTTACTGTTTCCCATTTAGGTGCTGGTAATTTCCATATAAATATTTTCTATTTACCAGAACAATTAGCTCAATGTGAAAAAGTTGTTAAGGATATGTGTAAATTGAGTATATCTTTAGAAGGAACTGTCACTGGTGAACATGGTGTAGGTTTAGGTAAGAAAGAGTTATTACCTTTAGAATTAGGGGATGAAGCAATTGATTTAATGAGAAAAATTAAATTCTCTTTAGATCCAAAAGGTATTTTAAATCCAGATAAAGTTATTAAAATTGATAAAGAAGAAAAATTCAATGGTGCTTATTCCAAAAAGATTTAAATTAACAAAGTTTAAAACAAAAAGTTATATTTTTATTGTTTAATTTTTTTTATTTTTTTTTTTAAATCTTTTCTTTTTTTATTTAAAAATTATATATATATATATATATATACTTTTTTATTATTTATTTATTTTATTTGTTTGTTTTTTTAATCTATTATTATCAACAATGTTTTAATGAATTAAATTTAAAATTGAAAATTTTGTTGATTAGCTTCATTTATATTGTATCTAAATTCAGAATTTCCCATTTCATCATTCAAAGCAGCCTCTTCTTCTTCTTCCTCACCACTGAAATATGTGTCAATCAACTTGAAAGATTTGTTATAAATAATTTCAGATTGATGAGTTTGTAAATTAAAGATAGTATCGGCACCACCATATTGTTCTATTAAACTAGCATATTCATTGACAGCTAAACCACTAGCTTCCTTATCAGCTTCACCAACTTGTAAGATTTGAAGTAAGGAATCTAGAATTATTTCGATCAATTTGTTATCCTTGGTAACCAATTGAAGACAAAGTGTCTTTAAAACACCATAGCCTACAAGAACTCTGATAATCTCTGGATCCATACCACCAGCTGAACAAGCATTGCAAATACACCAAAGAGCTTCTTTCTTACATCTTGGAGTATCAGTTTCAATAATATCAAGCAACATTGGAATACACCCGGAACTGATTACTTCTCTAGCTTGAGCTGGAGTACCAGCAAGAATGTTGGAGAAACACCAACAAGCCTCCTTTCTCATATTTTCCTTCTTTGCAGTCAAAAGGGCAATCAATGGTTCAAGAACTCTTGAAGCTAAAATTGTTTGTGTGTGGATATCATCACCAGTTAATAAGTTACCTATTGTTCTCAAAGCTGGTGTTTGTACTTGGGAAGAACCATTGGATAATAATTGAACTAATCTTGGAGCTACATTGAATTTCAAAACATTGGTGATAGCATTATCGTCACCATCAGACAAATAGGATAAAGTCCATAAAGCATCAGATAGAATTTCGGTATCATAGGAATAAATCAATCTAGAAATAACAGGCAAAGCTTGAGATACAACAGACCAGTTTGGTTTGGAGGTTCTACCTCTACAAATATTGGACAAAGTCCAAACAGAAGTCTTTGTCAAAGAGGCTCTGTTCAATTCAAAGCAGTTTAACAATAGTGGCATAACATCCATTTGAATACACAAATCTCTGTATTCTGATGAGTCACCAGCAATATTACCAATACACCAAACAGCTTGTTCTTTAACTTCAACATTGTCAGATTCCATAAGAGCAATCATATTTGGCAAGACATTGGATTCAACAACAATTCTTGTATCTTCTGAAGCACCAGAACATAAGTTAGTGATAGCCCAAGCAGATTCATGTTGTAATTGGTCTGGTTGATTAGGACCAATGAATTCAATCAATCTTGGCAAAATACCACAATCCAAGACTTCTCTGATAGGAGGCTTATATTCTCTTGATAACATTTGTCTCAAAGCAATGACACCAGTCAATTGTTGAGCTAAATCTTGAGACATAATGTTATTGATTTGTTTTGGTAATTCTTCTTGTAAGAAATAGTTGTATTCCTCTTCAGATTTTCCAGCACCAGTCATTAAATCTTTATCAACAGCACCCGTTTCTTCATTTAGTGCTGTATTTTGAGTATTGTCATCAACAACAGAACTAGCCATGTTTCTTCTCTTAGCTAAAACTTCATCTCTTTTAGTCTTTCTTAATTCAACTTGTTGTGTTTCTCTTCTTTTTCTTAATTCTTCAGCAGAGAATTTATTTTTGTTTTTAAAAGTTGTTCTTCTATATTCTGGAACGTACTTGTTAGTACCAGAAGCTGATGATGTATCACTATCCATTATAATTTATATGATTTCAAAAAAAATATGAAAAAAGAAGGAATGATCCGAAATAAATTTAATATTTTTATTTAAAAAAAAAAATGTAATTAAACTATTCTATGTTTTTCTTTATGTAAAAGTATATGCTATTTTCTTTCTAATAAAAAAAAAATGGAATATGAACACACTTAATATATATAACTAAAAACTAATAGTATTACTTTGGTTTTTTTAGTATATTTGTTTAGTATTAATTATATATTTGAGTAAAAGGTTTTTTCTGTTTCCTTTTTTTTTTTTTAATTTTTTATTGAAGACATCTTTGCCTCTTGACGTTTTTTATTTTTATTTTCGAAAATACCAAGATGAAAAGAGAGAAAAAAAAATAATAATAAAAAAAAAAAAAATTTTTTTTTTCTAGAAAATTAGTCACATGATGCTATACAAATAATTAACTGGAAAGACATTAAATACAGTACAAAAATAAATACATAATAAATAAATAAATATATATATTTATTATGTTTTTATATATTTATTATGTTTTTATATATTTATTATGTTATTATGTTTTATATTATTTATAAATATATTGTAAAAAGTAAAATACATTTTAGATACAAAACATATCATATAATTCCTTAAATTTTGTGTTTCTTGTTCCGATACACAATTATTGGAATGTCCAAAAAGAAAAAGAAACGTTTTAAAAAAAAAAAAACAATATTAGCCGGGTAACATACGTAATGAATCTCTAGTTGATAGCAAATAACAAAGTTTATTCTTTTATAGTATGTATATCTTTCTATTATCTTGTTGTAAAATTTAACCATATATATATATATATATATTTATCTATTTTCTCTTGTTTTTATTATTATTACTGTTATTTTTTTTCTTACTCTTGTTCGAGTCTTCTTCTGTATCTATAGCAAAATTATATCTTTGTTTATTTTCTTCTTCTTGTTTAGTAGTCAACTCCAAATCATCCAGATCAAACTCAAGCTCATTAGAATTACTTTCATGAGTATTTGTAATTGGGACAGTATTAGCTTTACTATAAGAATTCAATTGTATAGCAGATGATTCCAAATCTAATGGATTTTCAGCAAATGGATTGCAATCATTATAATGCATATAATCAATATCTCCATAACTCCATCTAGAATGGAATTTACCATCTGGTAAAATCTTTGGCATGTAATAATTATATTTAGTGTATTCAAAGACTGAAAATGATAACATTGCACCAGCGACTAAATCAATGAAATAATGGTGAGTTAAATACATTGTACTCCACCAAAGCCAAAAGACATAAAGGACAAAGATAGGTCTTAATTGAGGAAAAGTGTAACTGAAAAACAAAGCTTCCATTGTGGCACAACCTGAATGTAATGATGGGAAAGCACCAAAGATGACAGAAGAGTTAGAAAAACCTGAAGTATACAAATTAATACCCAAAAGTTTATCTATTCTTGCCAAACCACCAGGGGATCCTTTCATAGAATAGTTTGGAATAGAATCAGGATATAAATCATTATACCATGGTGGTGCTGCTGGATACAAATTCTGAATGATAACACCAAACAAATTCATATAACCAAATGCAAAAGCATAACTTCTAAGGATCTTTGGAGGACCAAACAAGAACAAAATTATTGCAACAACAAAAGGGGCACCAAAATGGAAAAGACCATAAGGAATCCATGCAAGGATATCTAGAGCCATATTTTGGGAGTTTGAAAGAATTGCTGATAAATCATCACCATACAGAATTGTTTCTACAGCTGGCAATATGTTGACACTAATAGGAAATCTGCTACTAGCTGAAAAGGTACTACTGGTGAAATATAAGGATAACCATGTGAATATAGGTAATGCATTGAAAAAGAATTGACCAGTTATCGGTAGCAAACATAGAATTGCAAAGATTAAGACAACAATTATTTTGGCTAAGATGGAAGCAGGATTTGTTACCAAGACAAATGAAATTACTGTAGACATAAGCAAGTAATTAACAATTTGTTTCAATTCCCATCTGTGTGTTTTTATTTTATAAAGAGACAAGTTCATGTCAAAAGATGATGTTAAAGAACCAACTTTAGCATCAGATGGTCTGTTTTTTGTGAAAGCATATTTTACTTTGTGTATAAAGGACATCTTGCACCAAACAAGATAAAGATATTAATTATTATTTATAAGATGATATGTTTTAAAATAATAATAATAATAAATATTGTTAACTTTTACAGGTTGTATTGTTATTGATTTTTTTGTTAATTGATTTATTTATTAAAGATCATCAAATTATAGTTTCAAAAAAAAAAATATATATATAAATATAAATATTATATATATGAGAAAATGTCAACAAGGAAACAGGAGAGAAAGAAAAATGTATATATTTTTTTTTTTTTCGTAAGATTTTTTTTTTTTTTTTCTTCCTTTTTCTTAACGATCCGAAGAAAAAAAAAACGAAAATAAGAAAAACAGTCAACAACAAGGAAAAAAAAAGAAGAAGAAGAAAAGCCTATATAAAAAAATATATATAAAAAAATGTTTTCCATACTAAATTTAAGATATGATATGGTAGCGTTAATGTAATTGGAGTTTTTTTCAATATTTAAATGTTGTTTTAAAAATAATGAACAGACAAATATATATATATATATATATATGTATGTATTATTATTAATTAATTAATTAAAAATTTGTAAACAAAAAAACTATAACTTATAATTTTTCTATTTATATATAAATATATATATTTAAATAATATATTATTCAACTAATATACAAAAGAATAAAATACAAAAAATGTTAAACAAATGAATATATTTTTTTTAACCAACATTCATATATTTTTTACCAGCATCAACAGCTTGTTGAATCAAAGAAGAATGATCACCTTCTTCTTGTTCACCAGCTTGTTCTTGAACACTTTGATACAAAGGTTGTTGACCGGATCCAGCAACATTATATTCTCCTTTATTTACAGCATCAGTCTTTGCAGGATCAGTTGCTGTATATCTTTGAGCTTGTGATTCTTTGCCAGCAACTTCATCGCCAATCGGGTCTGTGCTGTAGTAGCCACCATATTGGGCATCACCTTTTCCAACGATACCTGCCCCTGTTGTTCCAGCTTTAGTAGCATTTACAGAACGACCATCTGTTGATGTTCCAGTTCTAGCAGCAGCAGCATTAGCTGCTGTTGTAGCTGGTTCTCTTCTGGTTCCAGTGTTGGAAGAGTAGTAATCTTGGTTTCCATTATTGAAAGAGGTAATTTTTTGTTCTTGAGAACGAGCAGTGTTTGTTTTAGAACCAGAATTAGCAGCAGTAGTACCAGCAGCAGCAGTAGTGGTACCGGCACCGGTGTTGTAATTGGTGGAGTAAGAGGAAGAAGGAGTTTGAGTTGGAGGTTGTGTGGACTTATTTTGGTATTGACCAATTTCAGAAGTTTCTTCAGGAATAGTGTTGACATTGTTGTGAGTGTTTGCTTGTGTATTAGCATTATTATGCATTTTTTCATGATAAGAATCATCACCAGCAGATTTAGCTGTCGATCCTTGAGTAGAATAAGTGTTATATTTGTCATCATATTCACCTGCATAAGCTGCACCTGCACCACCACCACTACCAGTAGCATTATTGTTTTGAGCAGTTCCAGCTTCCAAATCATTTGAATTGTACTTGTCATTGTCAGCATAACTAGCACCACTGTATGAAGAAAATTGTGTTCCTTCTTCATTAGTCAAAGCCAAACCGGAACCTTTATGCAATTGAACACCATCTGGGTTACCTGGAACATGGATTTGATTAGCCCTTTTGAAAATGTCTCTCCAAGAGCCATAATTCTTCAATATTGGTTTCATAACAAACTGGTAGAATAAAATGGAAGTCAATAAAAAGAGAAAGAAAGAGAAAGCAGCAAATGCAATAGAAGCCTTTGATGATTTACATGGACTAGAGTAAGATGAGTTAGTGTATTCACCAGTGTACTCATTGTAGTACAAGTCACCATCAGTGTTACTTCCATAATAAGTGCTATCAGTGCTACTGTCATAATTTGAAGCATTCTTTGTACTACAAGAGTATTTACCATGTTGATCTGCCAAGACTATAAAAGCACAGATCCATAACAAACATAATACAACTTCACAAATAAAGAATGCTCCTGGCATTATATATTGTCTAAAGAACCATAATATAACAAACAAAGAGATTAAGTAGAAAGTAGAGATAACAGAGACAGCGACAGCAAAATTTTGTTTCTTGGTATGGAAGGAACCATATGAGTGACGAGCATAGGCAGTTGTACCCAAAGTGATGGCAGAAGAAGCAAATTGGACACCTCTTGTAATCATTAAAGGCAAGAATTTTCTAAAGTATTTGAAAAACTTTTTCTTGTAAACTTCTTTTTTAGTTTCTCCACCTTGTTGATTTTGAGAAACATTGTTTTCTTCACTGACATTGTTATTGAAGTTTTGCTGAGTGGTTGATGAGTAACCGTAATGGTTAGCAGAAGGTTGTTGAACAGTATTATTCATTATTAAATTAATTTTTAACTTTTTTTTTTTCTTGGTTTTGATATTAAAAAAATACTCTATTAATTTAAAAAAAAAAAGAAATAAGATGAAATTTTAATTATATATTTTCATTTTATTAAAAAAAAGAAAGGAAAATAAATAAATAAAAAACATATTATTGTATATACATTTCTGAAGCTTGCAATTTATACTTTTTAATTATTTTATCGATGAGTATATTCTCCCCAAAAAAAAAAACAATATATATATATATATGAATTTTTCAATTAAATTATATATTTTAATTAAACTTTTTAATTAATTTTTTAAAGGGAGATATTATTTAATTTAAAGAAATAAATGAAATCAAGGGGGGAAGTCTTATTTTAATTAAAATAAAAAAAACATAAATATTTATTAAATATGAAATTCCAATTATAAATAATAATAAAAAAAAGGATCTTATTATTATTTATATGTACTTATAATTAATATATAATTCAATTAAATAAATATAATATTTAGAAAGATCATATGATTTACATTAAATACTCATTCATATATTACCATTAGATACATATATATATATATATATATATATATATTTAAATACATCAATATATATCCCTAAATTCTTCTGTTCCTTACTAATTTTGTACTGAAATATATATTTGGTAACAAGTATAACTTAAATGTATCCGCTTATGCGAGTGTTTCTAAGTAAAAATACAATAATAATCATAAACACACACTAAATGATTTTGATATGTCATATTTTTTGTTTTGTTTGATTAACAGTTCTCTCCCCTTAAAAAAAAAAAAATGAAAAGAAAAAAAGAGCGATGCCCAAAATATACACAATGTATTTTTAATATTTCAGGAAATATGATGATTTAGGGTTAATTAATATTATATATGGTATATATACATAAATATATATTATTATTATTATTAAGGTATTATAGTGGTATTTTTGATTTATATTCATTATATATTTTTTTTGTTCATTTCATCACAACATATAGAGAATAACACAGAAAATCATAATTATTTGTGTGTATGTATATGTTCAGTTTTTTTTTCATTTCTCTCCAGTTGTATTAAATATTAAATATTAGATATTATATTGTTTTTTTTTTTTGATTATTGGAGATTCCATTCATTATTTCATTAATTAATCAATTAATTAATTTTTTTTGCTTAAACAACTGGTTCATTTTCTTTTGGTTCTTCACCATTAGATGGAGCAGATTCAGATGAGTGAACATCTTCATCAGCAGAAACTGGACCAACTTCCAAATCTTTTTGAACTTCAGATTTGCTGTATGGATCTAAACTGAAAGTACATCCATGGAATTTACTGTATTCTCCACCAATAGTATCATTAGTCTTGAAAATATCAGTCTTCTTTGTTCCTTTCTTCATGATGTAAGCTAAAATACTGACATTGAAACAAACAGCAGTCCACAAGAATAAGAGAAAGTTAACACCGGAGAAAGCAATAGAGGCTTGAGCAGTTCTACATTTTCTTGCATTAGAACTTTCAGATGAACAGGAGCCTGAACCCCATTCCTTAGCTAATACAATGAAAGCACAGAACCATAGTAACATAATACCATTTTCCCAGAAGGCAACATTGGCAGAAACAATATACTTGTTAATAGCAAAGATAGAAAGGAATAAGAATAAAAGATAGAAGGTTGAAATAGCACCAACAGCAACACCAAAGTTAGTCTTTTCATGGTTAAAAGTGGAATCAGTATATCCAATCATACCAAGGATGATAACTGATACAGCAAACTCTATGATTCTAACAGTGTTTAAGATGATATCAGATGCAAATATTTTTGATAAACAGCTCATTATTTATTAATTGGTATTTGAATTTTTTTTTTTTTATTGTTAATTAATTTTGTAAACTATTAAGTAACTCTGGTTTTTTTTTGATTATACATTTATTTATTAATATTAATAATAGTAAATTGATTAATTAATTAAAACACAAAAATAAAAATAAAAAATTAATTAAACTTGAAAGATCAAATATTATCCATTTATATACAATTTTTTTTTTTTAAATTATAAGAAATTAAAAAAAATTAAAACTCCCCCCTCAATCACTGACACAAAAACAAATTCAATAAAAATTTAACAAGAGATAAAAAAAAAAAACAAAAAAACAAAATTTAGAGCAATTTATTTGAGAGATTATCTCATTTAAATTATTCAATTTTTATTATATAATATTTTTTTTCTTCTTTTTTTTTTTTTTTTTTTTTTACATAATATGGTAATTAAATTAATGAATAAAAAAAAAAAGATATTAATATATTATAATAAAATAAATAAATAAAATATTGATCATCAACATTTTTCCGTAAATGATTTTGATCAGTAGAGTTTATATTTAAAAATTTTTGTAACTATATAATTTAAAATTTTTTTTAATTTTTTTTTTAAAAAATTAATAATATGTATATTTTGAAGGGGTTTTTATTATGTAATTCATAAAAGAATATCTATAATAAATAATTTTAAACATTTAGGTAAAACCGATGTTATATTAATGGGAAATATGGGGGGATTGTGTGTGTGTGTGTTTTTTTTTTTTTTAAATTATTGTTAATTATAAGATTAAAGTGGGATTATTTTGAACAAATATAAAATTGTTATAGTACCACAAAACAAAAAAAAAAATGACCCTTAATTGTCATTTTACCTAAAATATTTTATTGCGATTTATCCGAGTAAAACTCCAGAAAAAAAAAAAATGAAAAAATAATATAACAGGAACAGGAAAGATATGCAATTTTTTTTTTTTAAAATTTAAATCTTTAATAAAAGTATTAAATATAAATTAACATCTATTCAATGCTTCAATGAAACGTAATGTTACTATATTTATTATTTTCTTTAAACTTTTCTTTTTCATATACTTTTGTAATGATAATTACTAAACAAAAAAACAAACTCTCTAAATTTGAATATATAAAAAAAACCCCATCTCTGTTTCGGATTAATTGGTAAATATTTTTTTTTCTTTCTCACCCTCATCTGTAAAACTCTATTTTTTTACAAAAAAAAAGAAAAAGAAAAAGAAAAAAATTGTTTTTACGAATTCTATAAAAATTACACAACTCTTTAATCCAAAAATAATACTAATGACATTATTTGAGTTATTTTTTTTTTTTAATATATTGAATATATCTGCTATACGTCATGTTTTTTTTTTTTTTTTAAATAAAAAATTAACATCCGTTATCTCTTATTCAAAAAAAAAAAAACATAACAAAAACTGTTTAATAAAATAATATTTAACTGTTATTTTATTTATTTTTCTTACCTATATTTCCGGTTATATATTTTATTAAACTTTATGAGTCAACAGACATTAATTAAAGGTATAATTTATCCGATATATTTCATGTATTTTTTTTTTTTTTTTCTAGAAACATGAATGGCTGAAAGAGTTTACAATAAAAAAACCAAAAAAAAACAACAAATTATTTGTTTTTCCGAAAACTCTCATTATTTATTCAATTTATATATATATATATATATATATTTTATGTTTTTAAAACAAGTGATCTCTACCTTCTCTTTCTAATGGTGGTATAAGAATTTTCTTTTTAAGCTGTTTATCATCTTTATTAGTAGATGAAATAGGTTGATCTTTGTTTATACTGTTGTTTGTATTACCATTGTCAGTTATTAAATCATCTTTTGGAACAAAACCCATTTGTCCTTTTCTTGTAGAGAAACCTGAATCTCTAATAAATAATGGATCCTTTTGATAATATTCATCAATGATTGGATGCAACAAAACAGTTTGATCCTTTTGAATGGTTAATAAAGAATTTGTAGCAATAGCTGTCCAATCATTTCTTTCAAAAGTGATTGGTTCTGAAGAAACCATTACAACTTTATTTTTTTTATCTACTCTATTCATATTAAATTCTCCATTCTTTCTTTCAACAAATTCAGATCCACAAGAGAAATATAAAGAAGGTGCCTCATCCACTTTTGATGTTATATATCTAGAAACAAGAACACTCTCCCCATCTGTAACAGCAAAATTCAACATTGATGGTTCTTCTTTAGATTCTTGAATTTCTTTAATCTTGAAAATAGATAATTTCTTTCTATAACTAACATCATTCTTTAATTTATATTTTTCTTCTGCCACAAGCTTATTAGCTTCCTTTGTCCAATATTTAATTCTTGCAACAGTTTCATTCATAGCCCTTCTCAAAACTTTAGATCCAAATTTTCCAGAAGGTTTTGAAGGATCATATCCTAATGAGTTTAATACATGCAAGAATAAAGCAAAACAACATTCACTATCAGTGGAACCTTGAACAACATTGAAATATTCATCACTCAATTCATTTAAAAATCTTCTTCTAATTTTTTTGAAATTAGAGACACCACCATTATGCATAAATGTTAAGGAATGATAATTGAAAGGATGACAATTAGTCTCACTTAAAACACCATAAGTGGAAGCTCTGACATGAGCAAACATTAAACTTGATTTAGTTCTTTCAGCCAAGATTCTTAAGTTTTCATTATTCCAAGCAGGTGTTATGGCTTTAAAGACTGAAGGACCGATATCTTCTTCCTCTTCAACTTCTTCTTCATACAATTTGTTAACTTCATTCAAATCAAGAGAGTCAGAATCAGAAATATTTACATCTTGTTCTTCTTCTTCTTGTGGATCATCAAATGAGTCTAAAGTTGCAAGATAATTTTCCTCTTTTTCCTTTTCATCTACATACGCTGGATAATAAGCTAATCCAAAACCATCACCGTTTATTGGTCTTCTTCTGTCCAATCTTAATCTACTATCAAAGGATTGATTGATAATGGAATGTTGTGGTTTTGTTAATAGATTTGATAATCTGATTGGATCAGTTCCTTTATAAATAAGAAATCTACACATATTATTAATTAAAAATTTAGTTTCTGGTTTATTAATTTTAATTATTTGTAATTATATATTTTATTTAATGATGATCCTTTATATATATAATAAAAAAATGACAAAAAAAAAAAAGAAAAAAAGATACACAGTTTTTTTTTGCTTTCTTCCTTTTAGTAAGACAAATTTTTTTTTAAAGAAAAAAAAAAAAAAAAACACCATATCGAACATTATATAAAAAAGAAAAACAATACAAAAAGAAAACCCCGACACGCTAATTAAATTGTTTTCACAGTTAATTAATTAACAGCGGATCTATCAATATATATATTTAGATTATCTTTTTTGCGATAAGTAAATGAGATTCAAAGATAATTACATAATCGGTGTTATATTTGTTGTTTTTTATGATAATGTTTAAAAATAGTACAATGTATATTTTATTAATAAAAAAAAATATATATAAATTGTAAAATGTATATCAAGAGCAAATAAGAATTAACATTAATATTTGTACTATCAGAAATAATCTATATTGAAAAAAAAAAAACATCAACATATTAAAAAACACAACTAACCTTTCATAAGTCTATAAAAATAGTAAAGGTTTAAATGAAAGATGTTTAGATTCTAATATATTGATTAATGTATTGGCTGTAGTAATACATCATGTGACTAATTTTGCGTCGTATTTTTTCCCTTTTTGTTTGTTTTTCTCTTCTTTAAATTCACATAAAGCCGCAGCCCATTTCTTTTTCTTTCAATTAAAAACACTTTAAAGCTTTCTCTCTTTAATTCAAAACCTTGAAAAAACCACCAAAAAGTATATTTATATATATATATATACAATATCATGGGTAGAAAACCTGGATTTGTTAGAAGTAGTAGAGGCTCCAACAAACAACAAAATGCACAAACAGGACCAAATATAACTTTCTCAAGATACCAAGATTATTATGATTATGGAACGAAAAAAGAAACTGATGGTGAAAGATTTGCTGTATCAGATATTGAAAAAGCAATGAACTGTTATTATGATGCTTTGACTTGCTACCAAAAGGGGATTCAAGTATTTCAACAAAATGCAAATATGTTACAAGGTGATTTGACTAATTACCAAAACATATGGTATAATTATTTAAGACTTTTGTTTTATTTATTAGATGAATATAAATTTGTTTCCGGATCTGTTGATATTTTGAAATATTTACCTGATAATTATGTAAAGAAAGAAATGAAGGATTTAGTCTTTGACAAAGAAAACATTATCATGGATTTATACAAAAGTTATAATGATTGTAAAAATATCATTCCTTTATCTGAAGACACATGGGATTTCTATTTCAATCACATGGAGTTTCTAAACAGTTTTATTGAATGGTATAATAATAATAACACTAACAATAATGATATTACCAACATGGATTTGTTATTAGAGGCTTTGAAAGATCAACAAATAACATTTAATCAATTGATATCTTTGCAAATGAATGTTTTGATGCAATATATTAACAATAATAACCATATAAACAATAACAACTCAACAGATCCTGTAATTCAAGCTAATATGAGTTTACAAAAAGATATAAAGTTTAAAATAAACAATGAAAATGATAATTATGCAGAGACAATGTCCAACTTGACACTCTCAACTTTTTTGGAAACATATCTTATTGTCTTCAAAAGTATAAGAAATGTTTTAGAAAGTATTCATCAAAATGGTAACAAAACTGATTTAGATCATAATATTAATGTATTGAATGATCTTAGAAGCTTGCATAATAACTATGCCAGCCAATACTCAGATTTTACAAATAGTATGAATAGTTATGACTTGAAACAAGAACTGGAGCCTAATTTACTCACAGAAATAGATTGCACTTTAAAACTAAACAATATCCTCTTTAATATAACAAATCCTGTAGAAATAGAATTAACTATAAAAAATGAATTGATTCAAATTACTGAAATACAAGATAATATCGATGCAAATGTTGCATTACTGGTGATAGATCAATGGGATACTTTTTTGGAATTGATCATGCCTATAGATGACGTCTTAAAAGCAATACAAACTAAAACTATACTTGATAAAACACAAACCCAATTAGCTGATTTGTATTCTTGGGAGAGTAAATGGAATCTGACAATGATTTTGAATAAATTGACAAATACAGTAAATAAACAATTAAGTAACAAAATCAAAACAACAATACAAAAGACTAAATCATTTAGTTCAGACTGTTGTAATCTTTCTGAAATATTACAGAGCAAATCAGATTTAGAAATTAAAAGAGCATATTTGAAAAGTATTCCAGATACTGAGGGAAATACTAACTCAAATGAGTATTCCATTTTATTGAAAAATAGTGTGGCTTATTTAAAAAATTCTATCGCATATATTCAATTCGATATGGGCTTAAACGAATCCATTAATGACAAATTGTATAGACAATATTTGCTCAATGATTCACAAGAAAAATTAAAACAATTAGAACAAATTCCATTATAAAATGGTTTATATACGTCATTCTATATGATTATTTTAACTATTATAAATCTGAATATAATTAATTTTCCTAATTGGGGAATTTCTTTTTCTAATGTTCAAATTTAGTCCAGCCTCATTTTTTTCCCAACAAAAAAAAATCAGTCATTCTTAGTGAAATCCTATAAAGTATTGAAATATTTTTTTTTGTTTTTTTTTTTTTTGCTTGCTCATTTTTTTTTCAGTGCTGTGTTTTAAAAATAGAAATCTAGATGGATGCAGGCTGTGAAACATGGATCTAACGTTTTTAATATTTTTTACAAATCAAAATGTCATTTTTTTTTTCTGTTTTAAAATATAAATGATTTGATTTTGGAAAATCATATTCTTATACATATACTTTTTTAAAATATAATATATAAAGATATTAAATATTTGATCTCTACAGATTGATAAATGTTAATAATAATTTTAAAGAAGAGAAAGAATATTAAAAGCCAATAAAAGTTAACAAAAAAAAAAAAGAATTAATACATTTACTTTAATATTTAATTGATTATCTATTTTTATATAAACATAATCTGAACTTTTATATCTTTCTTCTTTCTTTTTTTTTTTCAATTTATTTAATGTCTGCTCCACTTAAAAACAACGCAAATTATGATGATTTTCTAAATATTTATTCAAATAATACTGATGATAACAACAAAAACAACCATACTTATGTACCTCAACATCACGATGAGGAGATGTTTCATGAAGAACAATCTATGGATAATATTGATTTTGAAGATAATCCTAACAACGATATGGGTCTGAATAATGAAAACTACATGAATAACTTAAAAATTGTACACTCAGATCCTTTCAATAGTAATCAAAATAGTATACACATATCTAAAACTAGATCATCGGATAAAAGTGAAAAAGAGATTCAAGAAATAGATTACAATGCTAAAAGAATGGCAAGTAGTGCTCGTTTAATATCATCTGGTTATCAATATGATGATAATGATTACTCTCATTACAATACTGCAGGGGCTTTAGTTTCTCCAAACCAAGGTGACTATGGTCAACAACATACTCCTCAATCTCCATTCCAAGATCTGGAAATGGGGAAATATCATACTGAACATGATAATGAATCAATTATATTAGATACACAAGGTGACGAATACCCAATTAACTCTTATTTGAGAAGAAATGGTACTATGTCTAATCCATATAGAGATAATAAAGCTTACCATGATGTTTGGATAAGAAATGAAGGTCCGTTAATGAATTACGATCCATTCCAACAACAACACTATCATCGTCCACCTCCTCGTCCATTGCCTCAAGTGCCTGAGATTAAAGTTAATGAGAATGGATTTATGAATCCACAACAAGAATATGACCACCAAGATTTAGGAATGAATAATGAGTTTTTCAATGATGACCTTGAAGATAGAGATATGGAAAAACAAGGAATGCCAATGATAGAAGAGGAACTAGTTGATGAAGATGAGAAATCCTTTGATAATGAAACTACTGAAGATAAAGAATATTACACAAACAATTCTGATTCCAATTCTACTGATGGAAATATGTCTAGAAACAAAAGTACTTCCAAAAGATTCCTTTTAGAAAATGGTAATTTCGTCTTTGATTGTCCTTTAAGTACAAGTTTAATTAACGAATACTATAAATCTGTCGAAAATCCGCTACATGTGTCTAATGAATTTAAATTCATGAGATACCAAGCTGTCACCTGTCAACCACATGAATTTGCTTTTAATAATTTCGTTCTAAGACAACAAAAATTCATGAATCCTAGAGTCACTGAGTTAATGATTGTTATCACAATGTATAATGAAGATGATTTCTTATTAGGAAGAACTTTGAAAGGTGTATTTGACAACATTAGACACATGCTTAAAAAAACAAATTCAAGTTTTTGGGGTCCAGATGCTTGGAAAAAAATTGTTGTTACTGTTGTAAGTGATGGTAGAACTAAGATTAACCCACGGGCTAGAGCTTTAATGAGTGCTTTAGGTTGTTATCAAGATGGTTTTGCCAAATCTGAAATCAATGGCCAAGAAGTTATCACCCATTTATATGAACATACTTCAAAAGTCAATATTGAAGAAATCAATAGTGATGGGACTGTCAAATTGAAATGTGATCAAACTTCTATCCCTGTTCAATTTTTGTTTTGTTTGAAAGAACAAAATCAAAAGAAGATCAATTCTCATAGATGGGCTATTGAAGCTTTCGCGGATGTTTTAAAACCTAATGTTATTTGTCTTTTAGATGCTGGTACTATGCCTGGTAAAACTTCTATATATAACTTATGGAAGGAATTCAAAAACCCACAAGTCGGTGGTGCTTGTGGTGAAATTAAAGTTGATGTAGGTCATTTTGGTAAAAATTTAGTTAATCCTTTGGTAGCTGCTCAAAACTTTGAATATAAAATGTCAAATATCCTTGATAAAACAACTGAATCTTGTTTTGGTTACATTTCTGTCTTGCCAGGTGCCTTTTCTGCTTATAGATACCAAGCTTTATTAGGTGAGCCATTGGAAAAATATTTCCATGGTGAAAGTGAAGATATTAAATTGTTTGAATCTAATATGTATTTGGCTGAAGATAGAATCTTGTGTTTTGAAATCATTACAAAGAAGGATTATAATTGGATTTTGAAATACTGTAAAGATTCTTATGCTTCCACTGATGTTCCAGACAGAATTCCTGAATTCATTTTACAAAGAAGAAGATGGATGAATGGTTCTTTCTTTGCTGCTCTATACTCCTTTGTTCATTTCGGAAAAATTTGGACATCTGGGCAAAGAGTTGGTAGAAAAATTTTGTTGACTATTGAAATTTTCTACATGGGTTTCCAAACTTTAGTATCATGGTTTTCATTAAGTTCATTCTTTTTGGTTTTCAGAATTTTGACTCTTTCTTTAAGTGTCACTTTCCCAAATATTTCAGCTTTCAACTATTTAGCTGTTATTTTCCTATGGATTTATGGTTTCAGTGTCTTAGCCACTTTCATTTTAGCTTTAGGTAATAGACCAATGGGAACACACACTTTTTATTTTGTTGTTTTTGTTTTCTTTGCTATATTAATGGTCTACACTATATTTGCTGCCATTTACTTGACAGTTAATACTATTCAAACTATAGTCGCTGATAAGGCCACAATAACATTCAAAAATCTATTATCAAACTCACAATTCAGAGATTTAGTAGTTTCTATGGGATCAACTTATGTTCTTTACATTTTGAGTAGTATTGCATATTTGCAACCATGGCATGTAGTCACATCATTTGTTCAATATTTGTTAATCAGTCCATCATATATCAATGTTTTAAACATTTATGCATTTTCCAATTTGCATGATATCACTTGGGGTACTAAGGGGGCAGTTAAAGGTACCTTTTTGGGTAAAGTTGAAACAAAGACTGATGGTACTGTACAAACAGAAATTCCAATAAATGCTAGAGAAATTGAAACTAACTTTAGACTTTACAATGATATGTTGGCTGTTAAAGAAGAGGAATTAAAAGTAGTCAAGCCTCAAAATTCAGATGAAGCAAAGCAAAGTTATTATGCTACTGTAAGATCTTTGGTTTTAATTTTATGGATATCTTCAAATTTTGCTATCATTGCTGTTATATTAGAATTAGGTGGTTACAAACAATATAAAGCCATCAAATCCACCCATGCAAATGATTACACTGAAACTGCACAAATTATTACCACTAGAGCAACAATTTATTTTGCTATTATTCTTTGGGTTGTTGCATTTTTGGCAGCAGTTAGAGCTATTGGATGTTCTTTCTATTTGGTAAGCAGATTCTTTGGTAAATTTAGAAGATCATGATATATAAGAAGTAATAATAATATATAATTAATCTAATAAATAATTATAATAAGAACAGTCAATATTTTGTTAAAAATGACTTTGAAAAAAAATTTAAAGACTAAATTTGCGCTATTTTTTTTTTTTTTTTTTTTTTACGATTAGTCAAATAAATTTGTCATAAAAATTGTAAAAAAAAAAAAAAAAATAAACATAAATTATATACAAAAAAAAACAAGTATACAATACAAACCAAAATAAAAATTTCTTTTAAATAACAATATGAGAGTTGTCATTCAAAAAGTTAGTCAAGCATCTGTAACAGCAAACAATCAAATTATTTCTAAAATAAACAAAGGGTATTTTCTTCTGGTAGGTATTTCCACAACAGATACTGAAGATGAAATGCAAAGATTGGCTAAAAAAATATGTGGTTTAAGATTATTTGAACAAGATGAAAATGATATTCATAATAATCTTTGGAAAAAAAATATTAAAGATGTTAATGGTGAGATTTTATCTGTATCTCAATTCACTTTATATGCAAAGACAAAGAAAGGAACAAAACCTGATTTTCATAGATCCCAAAAATCTGCAATTGCAAATCCATTATATGAATCCTTTTTGGGTCATTTAAGAAAAGAGCTTGGAAGTGAAGGCAAAGTTCTTGATGGAGAATTTGGTGCTATGATGAGCTGTGCTTTAACAAATGAAGGACCTTGTACTATTATTTTAGATTCCGAAGAACAATAATTAAGACTTAAAAGAGTAATACATCAAAAAACACACTAACAATTACAAATACTATTCAAACATAAATATGTTAAATATTAAAAAATTACAACAGTATATACATATGTTATTGATTATTATTGGAAACAATTAAATATAATACAGTTTCAATTTTATAAGTTAAAAAAAAAAAACATGATCATCACGTGAATACATATTGCTCACGCGTTACACTTTTTTCTGTTTGTTTTTTTATTTTTATTTTATTTTTTAAACTTAAAAAATCATATGCGAATATATTCGCGTTGTAGCAGAACTTCTCGAACGTTTGTCGAATCTTCAAAATTTTTTTTTTTTTTTTTCTTTATCTGTTGATTAATATTTTTCAATATAATATAGATGTGATTGATATTAGCATTAATTAAAATATATATGACATGACCAAGCTTAAAATTTTTACTATCTATCATTTGAAATATGTCAAATAATCAGCATACTCTTGTAAAAGAGTTTAAAGACATTTCTAGTATGACAAATACAACATGTAGTATTAATTTCACAGGTTTAATTAAAAACATAATTGTACATAAAAATAATAATATTTTTGTACGTGTCTTCAGCCCAGGTTACATAAATGATCCAAAAGAAATTTCAAATAAACAAATAACAGTCTTTCTTAATACAAATATAATTGAAAAGTTCTTCGATGATATCGAAGATGTGTATGAAATATCAAAAGAACAAACTGGTGAGCAAGAAATATTTGATACAAACAAATTAATATTTGTTAATATTATTGCCAAATTACGTATTACCAAAAAAATGAATTTTTTGGCTAGTTCATCTTTTGATATTTTATCATTTCAACAATTTTTGGATATAAGTGAAAAAAATAATGATGATGTTGATACATCAACAAAAGATTTAATTAGGAATAGTGTGATTAAACTTTGTTCATGGAATTTAGCATCTCAAATCAGTTTTAATTTTGATTATTTACAGAATACTGTTTCTGAGATTGAATTGTTGAAAAATTTTGCTAAAAAAAGTGAAGATAAAAAAAATTACAAGTATATTGCAGGATTGAGAAATGATTCTGATACAGATGATTCAATTGTTATAGAAGGTACAAATGATACAGATGATGAATTACTAGAACCAAAAGAAAAGGTAGAAAGTATGACTAAAAAAACTGTACTACTTCTTTTAAACACTGAATTGAAAGAGAAAGAAGCACCTCCAATGATCCAATTATCACCACCAAGCTCTTCACAAGACGATAATTTTTCACCGTCACCCTCACCAAACAAACATGATCTAATTAATAATGAGCATGAAAAAGTTTCAATATATATTGATGATGAAAAAGGAGTAGAAAATGATGATTATGGTGATGATGATGATGCACAAAACTTTTTTAATTTAAATTTGTCAAAACTTAATAAGGAGACAGATTCTGTAACAAACAAAGATACTTTGAAGTCAATATCCGAAAAAAATATATTACCAAATGTTGATTTAGGTTTCGATGATTCTGATGATTTTGATTTTGATATGGTAACAGGAAAAAGAAAGAAAAGAGATCTTGATGAAGCTGAAAAAGAAAATGTTGCTCCAAAGTTTAAAAGAAATAAAATATCTTCATCAAGCGAAGAATCTCTACAGTTCTATGATGCTCAGGAAATTGCAAAAAATGAGGAAGCTGAAGAGGAAACAGAAGAGGAAGAAGAAGAAGGAAAAAAAAATATTGATGAATATAGACATAAATATTTTATTCAAACACAACGCAGTGGATCCTTGATTTTTAATTCCCAATATAGAGACATCGAAAGTGATAGTGATAATAAGTCTAATTTTTTAAGTAAACAAGCTCTCTCACAATTTTTTGATGAAGTGAATTGTGATGAAAAAGTACCAAAAGACATTTCTAATGAACATGAAAAAAACTCTCAACTTTCTAGCATAAAAAAAACTCCAATTGTAATTACTAGTGAACAAAAAGAACAAAACAATATATCAAGAGTCACTCAACCTGGTGGTTTAATAATAAGATCCCAATCGCAAAATGAATCCCATGCAGTACCAACACAAGAAGAACCTGTTATAGTTCATGCAGGAGTTCAAACAAATATAAATTACATGGCAATGGAATTGATTTGGAAAAGGACTCATGCTTTATTAAGAGAACCGTCCCCTCCTTCAACTTTCTCCAACTCATTAAATTCTCCAAGTTTACCATATAATCTTAACAATGTGACACCAATATCAACAAAGACAAGACTAATCAAAAAAATGCAACATATACCTAATTTACAAATGGATAAAAAAGCAGGAACAATACAAGGTGCCCTTTTGAGTGATCCTGGAAGGGAGAAACGAAGATTGAACAAGATTGATTCTGTTTTGGAAGTTGATGAGGATGATGTTGAGGAAATGATGGAGGATGGTATGGCTATTGGAAGTTCCCCTGCTAAACCCAGAACAGTAAGTAATGGTAATGATGAGGAAGAAGATGAAGAATGTGATGATGAGGATATTGAGAATAATGCTATGATTGTTGAAACTACTAATGCAGAAGATGTTTCTAAAAAAGACAAAAAATCACCTATATCAAAAAAACAACCACCTCCTGCTGTATCTCAATCTGAATTGTCTTCAGATTCTGATGAAGAAGAAGAGGAGGAGGAGGTTGATTTAAATGCATTTAAAAAAAAGAAAAAACAATTATCTTCAGAGATCACTAAAAAAACAACTAAAGAAGAAACATCAAATGTGACTAAAAATGATTCCAAAATTCATAGATTAGTGAAAGGAGTAGGTAACATAACACCTATTTCATGTAATGTTCTTGGAATTTTGCCATTAACAATATTGATTCCTAGAAGCGTATTTGGTAATTTTATTTTACAGGTAGTTGAAAGTGCTGATTACAGAAGATGTTTGGAAAATAAACAGGATATTAAAAAATTCATTGTTAATATACATGTAAGCAATACAGAATCTTTAGCTAAAAGACTTGGCATGAATGAAGATAGTAGTGATGAAGATGGTGACTCTCTTTTGAAAAAAATTTATAAGCTATTTGCAATAGGTTTAGAAAAAGATGTTATCATAAACATTAGAAGACAAAAAGATGATGCTTTACATTGGTTTTATAAAAAAACATTTGATCCTTCAATGAGTGATTATTCTGAAACTGAAAACCAGAAAGCTGACATTAATTTGACAAAGACATGTACTATTGGAGATTTAAATTTCAATGAGTTAGGCAAACATGATATTTATGTTTTTTTAGTTGCATTAAGAATTAAAAAAGAAGGTACTGGAGCAAGATTATTAGTCACTGATTTCTTAGATTTTTCCACTAGTGATACAATATTTGCTCCTCCTGCGACAACATTGAATGGAAATGAATTGACAACTGTAAGAGAAGTCTTTGTTAAAGATATGTATATGTTTAGAAAAATCATTGATGAAGTGAATTCAATATATGGATTAGATATCAATACAGACTTGTCTAATGGGGGAATAGATACAAGATTTTTCACAGATTATCCATTGTTAGATCTTGGAGTGGTTGTTAGATTATCTGGATGGACAAAAGAATTTAGAGGAATGATTGATTTGAATATGAATAGGTTAACTTTTTTGCAAAGAAATAATACAATTGATGGCCCATCAAAGGAAATGCAAAAACTAAACAGTTTGTATAAAAGATATGATAGTTATACTGACCAGTCATTTTTGGAAGAAAAATTTGATAATTTAGTCAAATTTTTACCATATAAAAAAAATGACAAGACAGGTGAAATTGTTCTAGAAGAAGATGTAGACGACAAAAATGTGTTATTGGCAAATTACGATTACGCTTTAAATCAAATAAAAAATTTTGAGTATGAAGAACTTTCTGTGGAAGAAGATGATGTATTCGAAGTTGATACTATAGGGGATTTGAATGATAAGATTAATGATGGATTTACGATTTATGAAATTAATAATGTTGAAATTATTAATATCAAATATTACTCTGAAAAATGTCTAGAATTAATATTACAAAAAAATGGTGAAACATCAAGTATTTATTTATTACATGAGAAAAATGTCAGAGCAATGTTTTTACAATATAGAAAGATTAGAAATTCAAAAACTGCTGTTTATAATACTTTAAAAAAAATAAGTTATCCATTAGCATTAAATTCACCAATATTTGTTATATCTAGAATAGTTCAATTTAAACAAAATGGTATTAAGAGTAATTTATGGGAAATGATTGGTTTTGATGAAATATGGAAAGAATGAATAATAAAATGTAAATATTTACTAAATGTTATTTTTCCCGTTTCCCTTCCCTTTAAAAATTATATATATACAGAAAGTTAATATTTGAATATTTGATATATACGTTTATTTAATATTTTCTCTGACTTAAAATATATATATATATATTTATATATATTATATCGATTTTTATCAATTACGTATCCCCTTAAAAAAAAAAAGGGAAGGGGAGAGGGGAGGAAGGCTGATGTAAAAAAAAAAAAAAAAAGATGAGAGAAAAAAATAAAAAATAATATAT
>LXPE01000012.1:135226-198671 GCA_001664025.1 Hanseniaspora valbyensis NRRL Y-1626
AGGGGAGGAAGGCTGATGTAAAAAAAAAAAAAAAAAAAGAGATGAGAGAAAAAAAATAAAAAAATATATATATATATATATATTTATATTACATTATCATCTCCCTTTAAATTATAAAATATAAATATTTATTTAACAATCGATTCATTTTTTATTTTTAAATTGTATATAAATATACAAATTTAACAGTTTTTAAATATTATTTAAATTGGTTAAATATTATTTAAAATGGTTTTATTAATTAAATTTTTTAATACATAAAAAAAAATAAAAATTATAAACCCCGATATTTCATAATAATATAAATAATTAGTGAAATAATAATAATAAATTAAATTAAAATTAAAAATGAGAAATATTAGAAAGGTTCTAGATTTAATATTCGTCTTTATATTATCAGGTGCAGGTCTTTTAGCATTCTTTGTTATTTTATGCGGTGCTAAAACTACTGGTGTTTTAGCCAAGTTTTATTGGTTGAAAGCTGATACTTCAGGTATTCCAAATGCTTCATCAGAGACTTATTGGTTGAATTATATGTCTTGTTCTAAAGGCAATTCCAGTTCTGATTTTGTCTCTTGTTCGGGAAAACAAGCTGCCTACCCATTCTCTCCAAGAAACAATTTTGGTACAACTACTAATGTTCCTATAAAGTTTGTTGATAATAGAGACAAATACTATTATTTGTCTAGAGTTGGTTGGTCTATGTGGCTTGTAGGTTTGTTATGCTTAGTAGTTTGCTTAATTCCAATGCTTGTCTCCTTATGTCTCTCTGTGCCATTAGTTTTTGTTGCATCTACTATACTAGTTTGGTCTGCATGGTTCTATTTAGCTCTAGGTGCTTCTTTATGGACTTCTGCTTTTGTTTTGGGTAAACAAGCTTTCAATGATGATGGTAGATCTGCCCATTTAGGTGTCAAACTGTTTGCTTTCATCTGGACAACTGTCTTTATTGTCACTCTTTGTGCTTTATGGCAACCAATCTCTGGACTCTTGGCCAAAAAGTACAAGAACTCTATTGAAAAACAAAATGGCGAATATGAAGATGATCAATATACTAAGAAGGGTAAAGCCACTGATTTGGAAAATGGTGAATTAAATAATGTTATCACTAGTGATTCAGATTCATATATCAACCCAAAGAACTCTGAATACAGTGCTACTGGTAACACCACTGCTGCAACTGCAAACACTGGAAACTACAATAATTACTACAACAAAAAGACTACAAAGAGTGATATCAAAGGTTCTGGTGCAGTTGATAATGATTCTACAGCTATTTTGAATGTCCCTTTCCAAAACAAAACAGCTAAAGAAGATGTTCTTAATGGCGCCAATACTGTAAAAGAAGGTTCTACCAAATATGATGTTTATGATAATAGTAATAATGTTCCAAACGGTTCTGGTCAGATTGTAAATGCCAATGTTGTTTCTGGAACAACTGTTGGTCATGATTCTCAAACTGAAGTTTTGGCTGCTACTAAGAAAATTGAAAATGAAGATGGTACTGTAACTGATTATTATAAGAATCAATATGTCAACTATGCTTCCTAAAAAAAAAAATATAATTAAAAAAACAAGAAACCTCTTTCCAAATCACAAAAAAAAAAAAAATTTACTATTCTTAATTATTAATTATACCTTTTTTTTCTTTTCAAAAAAACAAAAAAAAGTTAAAGAAATATATATTAATATAAAACAAACTTTAAAATACCCTCTGATTAACAGATTTAATATTAGAGCAAATGAATTAAAAAAGCCAAATACTGTGATTATAGGCTGTAACAATAACTTTCAAAGTGCTAAGCCATTGTAATTGAAAATACTTTAATTTAAATTTGTAGCTTTTAATAAAAACCTCATTTAAATAACGTTTATTATATTTATTTTAAGTGTTTAATTTGAATTGTTGATTTATTGGATTTCTGAAAGTTTCCTCTGTTTTAATTAATTGTTAAAAAAAAAAAAAAAAATAATATATATATATATATATATGTATTTCGCGCATGAAAAAAATTTCCTAGAAAGGAATATTATGTCTAAAACGGCAGTAATTTCTTTAAACAACAAAAAAAAAATGAAACTGTATAGTATTGCCTAATCTGGTCTAAAGGTTTAATTAATGAAGTTACAAGATAAGACAATTTAATGCAATTATAATTTCTGTAAGACACACACTTATAATCAAGAAAATTTTATCTTTTTTTTTTTTTCTGTTATTATTTAAACAGCTGTAAAAATAAGAAAACTCTTATCATTTTAGTTTTTATTCCTTATATCTTGTTCTCAAAATAAGAATATTATAACAAAAAAGAAGTAGAAACTAATATTTTTTAAAAAAAAAAAAAAAACAAACCAATACTCATAATGCAAAATGAAATCAAATACTAATAGAAACACTAAAAACAAAAGATCATACAGTAATGAAAACAACATACAAGAAAATAAATCTAGAAGATCATCTTCCTGTTCCCAAAACAGTAATGATTCTTCAACAACAAAAACCACCAACACCAATATTAAAGAAAACAACTTATTGAAAAACTCTTCTGTTGTAATTATTTCTACAGGTGTTCAAACAGAAATTCCCTACTACATTCCGAAAGAAGTGTCTAAACCAATAAACACACAGAAAAAAGAGAAACAAAAAGAAAGAGAACTTTTAAAATCCTATAGATCATTTGAAGGCAAATCTGATAAAAGAGATTATTATTTGAAGTTATTAAATAAATAGGAGGTAAAACAAACAATAAAAAAAATAGATAGACAAAAAAATGGTGTAAATAATTAAAAATTAAGAAGATATGTTATCTATTAATTTTCACTTTCTGAAACATAATTTTTTTTTTCTTTTAAAAAAATAGGAGAGATTTAACATAATGTTTTAAATTAACTTCTTATTTTTTTTTTTTATAGAGGAAATAAAGACAAATAACAAACGCCTTCTTTTTATAACAAGAATCTCATGTGATTTTTTTATAAAAAATTCTATAATATAAACTTTTTATCATAAATAATATGAACAAAGCAACAAATTACAAATTAATTTTTTTTAAAAAAAAATACAAATGTGGTACTACATTTGATAAATTACATTGTTGAAAGAAATGTTTGATATGTAATTAAAGAGATAAAGCGATATAAGTTTTTTCTTAAACAAAGATGTGGTTGATACGGCATTATTAGTAAAACACCTCATTCTCATTGCAAATATCTGTTAATTGAAGATAACGAAGGACTAAACCAATAGTTTTAGCATGTGGAAATGTTTAGTTTTTTTTTTTATTTTTTTTTTTTGTTATCTCAAACTTTCCTTCAAAGCCAAAAAAAAGACAAAGAAAAAAAAACAGCATAAAAAAAACATACATCATGAAACAAAATTATTAAAAATTTTCTAATGTATAGTCAAGTATTTTCCATGGCATTAGTGTAACTGCATTCGTTTATGTGAAGAAACACTACAATTTGAAACAACACTTTAAGTTTTTTTTTTTTTGCAGGCATACTTGCTTTTGTTTAAAATAATAATAACAAAAAAGTTAAAAATAACTAAAAGATTTGTTTATAACATCTTTATACACTTAATTGTGTATATATATTTTGATTTTTTTTTTACAAAAAAAAAACCCACATAATTGTTTACTTCTTTAACATACGAAATAAAAAAAAAAACCAGCCGTCACACAATAAAAAGAAATACACATTTAAAAAAAAAAATAAAGAAAAAAAATACACAACCAATTTTTTTTTCTTTTTTGTTTTATATACAGAAAAACTTATAAAAAGATTGGGAGTTGAGGTATTTTTTAAAAATTCAAAATATAAAAATTTTATCATAAACAAGTATTTGTTTTTTATTTTTAAAAATTAAATACATAACAAGAAAATTCACTATTATAGTTTTTAAGGGTTTTATTTTATTGTTTTTTTTTTATTTTTATTTTTTTAAATTTTTTTTTAAACTAAAAAATCAGTCGCATAAAAAGAGGGGTTTCATTTATGCAGAAATTTTCTGATGTAAAGTTTTTTTTTTTTTTTTTCCAATTTCCACTAAAAAATTGATTCCTTTGACTTTTTTTTTTTATAAAGACAACATACGTTTAAAAAAAAATGAAAATATTAAAAACACTTTAATATTTTTTGTTTTCTTATTTGAAAATAGAAATATTTCATGTTATAACCAAAAAAAAAAAAAAAGCACATAAAATTGAGAAATAAACCTAGTTTGTTCTGTTATTTTTTTATTATACTTTCTTAGGAGAAAAACAAACAAACCTAAACAGTATTTTATAGATTAACAATTTTTTGAATAAATATATTAACAACCAAGTATCTATATCTTGTGGTTTTATTGTTCATTCTTTTCTTTTCATTCTTTTCATTGTTATAAAAAAGATTAAATTTTCATTTGTTTTTTTTTAAAAATTAAAAAAAGTATCATATCTTACTCTTCTTTTTTTCATTTAGAAATTTAAAACACCCTGAATTAACAGTTTGATTTATTTTTTTGTTTCATCCACACTCAAACGATAAACAATTATAAAGTTGTTTAAACTTTTGATTATCACAGAAAAAAAGAAAAATTTTCTGTTTATAAGAAACAAAGTTATCTTGAAAGAATATTTAAAGTGCTATTTGCTATCCATTCAGTAGGTGAAAAAATACAGACATACATATAGAGATAATAAACCATATTAATTCAATCTTTGACAGAAACTAAAAAAAAATAAAAAGAAATTAAACAATTAATTTTCTATTATTATTTTATTATAACTTTAATTTGCATTTTATTATTACACCAACAATTTTTTTCTATTTTCATCATCACATTTTTTTTATTAAATTTATTATTATTTTTTTAATAATTTCTATATCAACAATTCATTTATACTTATTTCAAATAAAAAAATACAATCGCAATAATAATAAATTAATAAGCATTATATTTTTTTTTTAAACAAAACATTATGTGTGCTGCTCCTTTACTTAATAACGGTGCTACTAAAAGTGAAGATGGTTCTGTTTCATATAGCAACAGCAGCAATTTCATATCTCATCAACAAGCAAATAAAATCACAACTGTAAACTCTGAGGGAAACAACAACAATAATAACAACTCCAATTTTAATGAACAATTTGATATTTCTAGAAGTTCAGTAACAACTCCTGGCAGTGAAATTGAATTGAATTTACAAAATTTTACTTTAAAACAACAACAGGATTTGACTTCACACTATACAACAAGCAACAGCAATATTGCTAGTCGTGTACAAAGCCTCTCTGTAAACAATACGAACTCAAAAATCAACACCTCTGTAAATAGTAATGCTCCTTCTGCTATCGATGCTACAAATTCAAATAGAAGACTCTCAATATCAACAGCATCACCACACAAGACATTAAACAATGCTAATGAAATGTATTACCAAAACATGTCTGACAATACAGGAAGTTTTTTAGCACCACAAACAATCCCTTCTTTGTATGTGTTAAAGATTCAAAATGTTCCTAGTGATTTAACTGCTAGAGAAAGCCATATATTATTTGCATTAATGGCTGACTGTTCTCCAAGATCCATTGAGGTTTTAGTAGATGGAAGTGAAAAATTCATTAAAGCTACCCTCCCAGATTTGAAAGTTGCTATTCAAACAGCAATCATTTTAGATTCTAAAAAAAAATTGTTTGGTCCATACTTCCCATTTAAGCCTTTTATTCAATTATTTGATAATCAAAATATGCAACAAATCCCATTCAATGATCCATCTTTCAGTGTTAAAACAGGTGAGTTTGTTTCTAATAGTTCAAGTACTAATAGAATGTCATTTGTTGATCCATTTAACACAGACGAATCTAAAATCAACAACCCTTGTTCTGGAAACATTTGGTTTAACAATAGACAATCAACTGCTGCTAGCTCTTCAACTGCTCCAAGCACCAACAATCCTCTTTCAAGAGATAACAACTCTTTCTTGAGACAATCAATAATTGATAAACAAGATGATTACAGAAATAATGATTATAACAATTATAGAGGGGGAAGACAAAGCGGTAGCATGAACATGGATATTTACTCTCCTCCAGTTAGTGCACCACCTAACTTACCTAGTCAAATGTTTAGCAACACTATCAACAGAGATCCTTCTAATCTAGGAAATAGTAGCGCATCCTCTGTAACTGATTCTTCTTTATCTTATTTGAAAAAAGCATCCTTGGCCATGTCCACTAGTTCCTATGGTACTGATCCAAGAATGAGTATTTCTGCTGGTTCTGTTGATGGTTCAATTGTAAGATTGCAAGACTATATCGTCAATAGCAAGCATTTGAGAAACTTGCCATTAATCTTTGCTTCTATTCCTGGAATCAGTGAAGAAGATCTTGATGCTTTAGCTAAAGTTCCGCCACCTGCAAATCCAGCTGATCAAAACCCACCATGTAATACTTTGTATGTTGGAAATTTGCCACCAGAAACAACTGAACAGGATATGAGATTACTGTTCCAAGTTCAACCAGGTTTCAGTAGATTATCTTTCAGAAACAAACCAAACAATAACAATAGTAACCATGGACCAATGTGTTTTGTAGAGTTTGAACAGATGATTTATGCCACAAGAGCTTTATCAACTTTGTATGGATCTCAAATTCCATCAAGAACAATAACTCAATTGGCTCAAACTAGTGATGGTTCTATCACCAATGTTAACAAACTAATGGGTATAAGGTTATCATTTAGTAAGAATCCATTAGGAGTAAGAAACAATCAAACAACAATGGCTCACTTACAACAACAGCAACAACAAGTTATAAATAACAACCATAGTTTTAACAATAATAATACTAATATTGCTAATGGGAACAGTAACAACTATTCTCATAATGGGCTTAGTATGAATGCTAGAAGATCAATTGCCTCTTCATCTAATGGTATTCCAACAATTTCAGCTTTACAAACAGGTGACATGCACCCAAAATCATATAGTTCTTTTTCCTCAGCACAAAGCAACTCAGATCATCAAAACAAATATAACCACTACAGATAAAGAAAAAAAAAATATATATATATATATAAGTTCGTTTTTTTTTTTTAATAATATTAAAAAATATATATAATTACTATTTATAATAATAATAAATAATGAAGCAAATAACTAAATAGCATATTTATATGAATTCTTTAGATACTTTTTTTTTTTTTTTCATTTAGAAAATAAAAATAGAAAAAAAGGCATTTATTATTACTTATGATTAATTAAAATAATATATATATAGTACAATTGTTTATTTCATTTTAGCCTATATTATATATAGACATTTGTTATGTTTAATTAATGGTAAAAACTTTGTAATCAAAGAAAAAAAATAAAAAAATTTCCCTTTCTGTAACTATGCCATGTGACATATTGTTTAGTGGATTTATTATATTTTTTTTTTATTTTAGATTTTTGTTTCATGTTTGAACATCTTACATTAATTTTTTTTTTGTTTGTTTGTTCTCGAAATGAAAGAAAAAAAAAACTTTCATCATAATCTATAATTAATCAAATCAATATATATATTAATATATATATTAATATTTATATTTATAGGTAAAAGTGTTTTGTTTTTATTTAATAATATATATAAACCAAGTAAACACGTGTTAATTATATATATATATATTTAATTAATTAATTAATAATTTAATAATAATGAGTAACTCAATCACATCTTCTAATAACAGGAGAAGGGATGTACACAAGAATACTATTAAATACAATATCTTACTTTTAGGTGCAGACAGTTTAGGTAAATCAACATTTGCAAACAATTTATTAAACAAAAAAATTTTCACAAATGATTTATCAAATCAATACAAAAACATCATTCCAAGTGTTTCAGAAAAGAATCATTCTTACCCTTCAGATAATGAAGATGATGCTGTCAAAATCACAAAACCAGTAAAAGTTGCATTATACACCAATGGTTACAATTTATTAGATTCAGTCTCCTCTTCTAATAGCAATAGTGGACACCACCAGTCAGATGGTGAGAATGATGCTTTGTTTCATTTGAAATCTGTTGATGTTTCCATCTCTTCAGATGATGAAGAATTAAACTTGACCTTATTGAAATCTGTTTGTTTTGGAACATCAATCAATAATGAGCAATCTATAACTGAATTGCAAGTCTTTATGGAAGATTTGTTTGATGAAGTTTTGGCTGAGGAGACTCGTATTAAAAGAAATCCTCGTTTTGAAGATGGAAGAGTTCATGTAACACTTTATTTTTTGGAACCTAATGGACATGGTCTTAAGGAATTAGATTTGAAAACAATAAAAGTTTTAAGCAAGTACACAAATGTTCTTCCTATTATTGCAAGAAGTGATACTTTCAATAGCTCTGAATTGAAAGAGTTTAAGCAAAAAATCATTGATGATTTAAATTATTATCATATACCCGTTTTTAAATTTTCTGTTTCCAATGATGTTTTGGATGAACAGTTTGAAGAGGATTTGGATACAATTAAGGATAATGAATATTTAGATTCTATTCAACCTTTCTCCATTGTAACTTCTGATGAAGTAAATTCTAATGGTAAATATTACAGAAGTTATAACTGGATGAACAGTAACAACTCTGATGTTTTAATTGATTCTATGGAATGCAATGAATTAGCAGTATTGAAAAGAGTCCTTTTTGGATCCCATTTGCAAGATTTCAAAGATACAATGACCAATTTCTTGTATGAAACTTACAGATCTAATAAATTACAATCTTCATTTGCACAACCACCAAATCCACCAGTTGGATTATCTCAAAGTCCATCCTTTGTTGATTGGAATAAAAGTGGTCAAGAAGATGAGCATTTAGTATCTTCTCCATCAACTCCAAGTTTAAGTAATTTCCAACAACTGGTAATAAATGGACAACCATCCACATATTCTTTATCCAGATTAGCTCAGCAAAAACCAGTAACCCCAAGTACTGGAAATGATGAGACTAATAGTGGTCATAATGATTTTGTCTCTGCTGCTGCCTCTAACAATGAAGTCTTTTCAGATTATGGTAATGATAGTGTTATAAGAGATAAACAAAACTTAAGAAATATCTCTCAAACAGTTCCATACCAATTGACAAGAGATAGATTATTGCATCAAAAACATAAGCTTGCAAAGATTGAAACAGATAGTGCTAAGGAGTTACAAAAGAAGATTGAGGAATTAGAAAGAAAGGCTATGGAATTGAAAAAGAGAGAGAAATTGTTAAAATTGAAGAGATTACAAGAACAACAAGAAAAAGAAGAACAAGAAACCAAGTATAACAATAACAACAGTGATGATGTTGAAACTGCTCAACAGCTTGAAAATGCTAGTTTCGGTACAGAAATAGTTGATGAAAATGTTGACCATACTGCCAATGAAAGTATTAACAACTCCGTAATAAGAAATGAACTATAATAAATCAATTAAATAAACAAAATAACGATATATATAACAATGTGTATAAATAAATTTTTAACCAAAAAATGTAAACTTATTGAAATAAATTAAATTTAGCTAAATTGTAACTCCCGATATTCTAGACTGAATTATTTATTTTTATATTTTACCCCAAAATGCAAAAAAAAAAAATATTGAAAAAAAAAACCCCCCACTAAGAAAAAAAAAATAATAATAATTTTTTTAGCCTTGTGGGTAAAAAAATAAAGACGATCAATTTCTAATTCAAATGCTGGAGATTGTGCTAACTGTTTTTTCATCAATATATATATATATATATATATATATGTATATTTAATAATAACAGTATCAATAATATAATATATTCTGTATTGTTTTTGTTATTTGAATAATTAATATCAATTTAATGAGTTTAAGTGGGAAAAGGAAAATCTTTTTTTTTTTTAATATTATTTATTTTTCATTTCATTATCAATTATATTATTTATTTATATACAAATGTATATGTTTTTTTTCTTCAACTACTACTTCTTCTTTATTGTATGGAACAACAGCCACCTTCTTTCATATTAGTAACTAAAAGACTCGTTCTTACAGCAGCCTCAAACACATCATCAACACCGTTACCTGTCAAAGCAGAACAATACATAGACCTTTTAGCACCAATCTCTCTGGCTATAGTATCGACTTCTCTTTGATTGACAAAATTTCTTTTTGTACTATTATTGCTATTTTCTAATAAGTCCTCTTTCAAACCAACTAAGATCACAGGACATTCTGGAACGTACCTTACACACTCCTGGATCCATTTGGTTCTAGTGTTATATAAAGATTCAGTATCATCCACAGCGAAAGCTATGATGATGATATCTGCTTTGGAATAGGATAATGGTCTTAATCTTTCATATTCTTCTTGCCCTGCAGTATCCCATAAGGACAGTTGTATATCTATTCCATCAACTCTACAATCTGTGACATAGTTTTCAAACACCGTTGGTTGATATGTGGTAGGAAATGATCCTAATGTAAAGACATGGAGAAGAGATGTCTTCCCACATGAATCTCCTATTATTACGAGTTTTCTTCGTAGTGTATTGTTAGACATATGTAAATAGTAAATAATAATAACTACTAAAAAATAAACAAATAGTTATATATATTATTATGTTTTTGGTTGTTTTTTTATTCTATTTTAATAGTATTAATGATATATTGTTTAGATTTTTTTTTTTAAAAAAAAAAAATAACTTAAAGATGGAGAATATAAAAAATGAAAATACAACAACTTATTTATTTTTTTTCACCTTAAAAAAAAATTAATATTACGGATATAAGAACTCTGAAACAAGTTAAATATGTAGCCAGAAGAAAAAAAATTGTTAGGTAGCGAATTTTTTAATTAAAAGGGTTATTAATATTCATTTTATATATATATATAGTTTAATAGGTCTCATTTATTATGATTGATCATCCCCATATACTGGTTTGATTACTTTGATTAGTAATATTATCACTGATATAAATTTTTTTACTCAAATCAAACCATATATTAGTAATATTTCCTTGTAAATCTCTACTCAAAAACAAAACATCTTTGTATTTGTTTGTCATATCAGGTATACTCATTTGTTCTAATTGAATTATAAAGTTACTGTATTGTAAGGATTTGTTATAAACCTCTATAATAAAGTTATAAAGTTTTATAACACTGATAGGTTGAACTTCTATTGGATTTCTTTTGATATAATCAATATAACTACTGTATATCAATTGATGTAACATATAATCAACAGTATTAGTTATGTTATTTTTCAATAAAGGTGCTCCTGAAGAGGATGGTACTGGTGTTATGGCTACAGATGATATTATACTATTATCATTAGCATTCATTAATTGTGGTTGTTGTTGCATTGGAGTATACACATTAGAACCATAATTTTGCATCAATCCGCTGTAATAACTGTTTAAGGCTGAAGCTGCTGTGTTATTAGGATTGTTCATATCATTTGGTATCGGTTGTTGTTGTTGTTGATAATTGTAAGCACTTGTTTGATTCATCAATCCAGTACCTGATGAACTTGTACTCAATGGATTAATATTATTTGTATTAATATTATTATTCCATAAACTATTGAATCCATATGACCCAGTACTAGTATTCACTGTTGAATCAACAACATCGGTGTTAATTGTATTACCCATTCCTTTGCTCATAAATGACAGTAGTTGAGATGTGTTTCTACTATTAACATTATTCATCAACAAAGATGATGTATCTTGTTGTTGCTGTTGTTGTTGATAGATGTTATTATTGTTTTGCATTTGTTGACCATATGCAGTATTGAATAAAGATCCATTAGTAGTACTAGTGTTATTTACATAATTCATGTTATTATTCATTCCTTGAATAACTGGTGATGGACTCATGTAAGTAGAAGAAGAAGCTAATAATGGCGTAACAGGTGGTGGAATAGTATTGGTATTGGAATTTATAATATTTCCACCTAATAAACTTTGAGGCTCTTGAGAAGAAGCATTAGAGCTATTGTTCAAAGACAACAGATTGGATACAGAATCTGAATTGTTTTGAGTAGAATCAAGCAAATACATGTAAGGTTGAAGAGCTTGAGGAGGAACTAGTGAAGAGTGTCTTCTGGCGGTTGGTTGAGAACTTTCTAAAGTTGTTTCATCAGCGATAGATGTTGTAGAATTGAAAACATTTTCAAATTTTTGTTTCGCCAACTTTTCCCTTTCAGCTTCTTCTTCTTGTTGTTGTTGTTGTTTCTTTTTTCTAGCTTCTTCTTCTTTTTCTTCTTTGGCTTCTTTCAATTGTTTTTCTTTTAATTCTTTCTCTTTTTGTTCTTGTTTTAGTTTTTTCTCTTTTTCTTTAGCCAATTGTTTTTGCTTTCTCTCTTCTTCCTTTAGTCTTTTCTGTTCTTCTTTCAAACGTCTAGCTTTAGCTTCAGCTTCATCCCTTCTAGCTTGCTCTTCTTTCTTCTTTCTTAATTGTTCATCTCTCTTTCTTTTTAGCTCTTCTGCTTTCTTTCTTTGTTCCTCTCTTCTTTGTATTTCTTTTTCTTCTTTCTCTTTCTTCAAAAGTTCTTCTTGTTGTTTATTTAATTCATCTTCTTTCATCTTAGCCTCTTGTTGTTGTAATTGTTGCTGTTTCTTTTTATTTTTTTCTTTCTTTTTAGCATTTTTCTTAGATTTAGAAGTAGATCCTTTTTCCTCTTCTTCTTCCAATTGTTTCAATAAAGACAATCTAGATTTTTCAGCCACTTGTTCTTTGGCTGCATGTTCCAGTCTTTCTTTAAGAATGAATTGAACAGCAAACCTAATCATTGATTTGCATCTGTTGTATATTCTTTCTTTTTCCTCATAATCTTCAAACATTGAATCATTATAGTCATCATCTTCATCGTCGTCGTCATCATCTTCATCTTCCTCTTCTTCCACTGCTTCATCTCCTTCTTGATGATCCTTTTCTTCACCATCTTCTACTTCAGTAATATTTTTCTTGACTATTGATCCAACATAATTTTTCTCATCATCAACTGCTGAAACAATATTACCATTAGAGTCATTAAAATCATCTGAAATAGACTTTAAATGAACACCAACTTCGTTGTTAGGAGGTTTGATATCAATCAAGCATGCTAAATCATCTTTGAAAAGATCTCTAAAAAAGGAATCATAATCAACACTTATCACTTTATCTAAAGCACCCCATCTTCTTTTGCCCATATCTTTTTTCTTAATTAATTCATCGTCACCATCTTCTTCACTCTCTACCAAATTTTTAAAGTCTGGTAATACAATATTATTATTTTCATCACCATCTTTTTCTTTAGTATCAGAACATTCTGTCTCAACAAACTTCTTTATATCCCCCAATCTTTCCTCAAAAGTAGACAGATCCATTTTAATATCTTCATGCTCTTTTTTCTTTAAACTTTGTTTTTGGTCTTTCAAAAATTGAACTGGATCAGCAAGATCTGGAGAACTATTGTGCCAAACAATCTCAGACAGTTTCTTTAAATTGGCATACTGTTGCTTTTGTCTATCAACAGGAATTTCAGTCATAAGACTTGTCCTTAAAGAATCATAAAAGGAATCAGCTGAAAAACTAGAACGTTCCGGGTTTAAAGTATTGATATTAGATCCAGCATTGCCAACAATGGCTGTTGTTGCTGCTGTTGTTCCTGGAGCAGCAACTGGAGAACTCATATTAAAATCTAAAGCAGACAAATCTGGGTTACCAGCTAATGCTTCATCCTCTATAACGTCATTAACATCTGTTTCTGTTATTGTTATAATTTCTTCTTCATCTTTTTCAGGAACTTCATTGGTAAGATCTTCCAAAACGTCCAAAGTTTCTACTGGCAGCAGAGACATTGTTGTGACCAGTAATTTATGGTTAGTTGGATTGGCAGATATTGAACTAATACATCTTTCAATCATTTCTGCTCTACGATAATCAGTAGAGTTTACTCTTGATCCTTGACTAGATCTATTAGTGTTACCTTGTAAATTGTTTGTTGCAGTAGGTGCTGCTGCTGCCTCTTCTTCTGATGCCATATATGATGGTAAAGATGAGTACTCTATTTTATTATAACCATTTCCAGTAGTGTTACCTTCTTCTTCTTCTTCTTGTTGTTGTTGCTGGTGTTGCTTATAATTATATTCTCTTTCATTACACATTTGAATATTAAACTCTACATCTGTCAAAGATTCATCTTTCATCTTTTCGCTTCGATATAAGGCATCATATATTTTTCTAGCAGCTTTCTCATAATCAAAATGGGCTTCCCCATTACAACAAGTACATTCCTCCAAAAAGTCAGATGTGGAAAAACTGTTTGTATTTTTTTTAGCCAATGATTGATACCCAGATACTTGGAATGGATCTAAATGACCTTTTAATTCAAATTTAGAAAAAGCATTAAACACATCCTCTCTTGTGATCTGCATAATCTTTTGTCTTTCTTTAAGTGATAATTCTTTAAAAAAATTATTCAAATTCTCCAGTTGAGATACAGACATTTTTTTGGATTGTTTTGGTTGGTGACTAGAATTATTATTGTGATTGTTATTGTTACTATTATTTTCAATGTTTTTGCTATGAGGATGGTCTTCATAAGCTTTCATGCTAGAACTTATATCAATTGAAACTTCATTCAAAACATTTTTTGGATTGGTGTTTATAATACGATGAAGATTATCTGCAATTGCTGTTTTCAAATCAGGATTTTTATTAATCAAATCCATTTGTGTTTTATTATAAAAAGAATTTGCCATATCAAAGATATCTTTTGACGGTACACTTCTTTGCATAACCATTGAATGAGAGTTATCTAATTTCATCATTCCGGACAAAATTTTGTTTGGATCCTTTGAAGGATCATTTTTTTCATCCTCTATTTGTAATAATGATTTCAATTGGCTTAAAACAACTTCACCTTCAGCTGTTGAGACTGCATCTTTAAATGTTTCAAGAAACTCTGCTTTGGAGCTTGTGTCTACACATCTTTTATAAACATTATCGTACAGTTTTCTAAAAGTCATTAATTGTTCGTTGTATTCCTCTGGTGTGATATCTACATGTTTCTTTGGAAGAAATTCGTCATTATTATTGTTGTTGTTGTTATTATTATTATGAAACTTTAAAAAAGGATCTTCTTCATCCCCATTTCCTTCTTCATTGACTTCAGTGACAATTATTTGACCATTAGCATCTCTTTTAATGATTCTTGATGTAGGATATGAATCATCATCATCATCCTCTTCTTGTTCTTCAACATCGTTGCCTTCTTCTTTTTCAATATTCATTTCAACAGTTTTCAATTCATTACGCATTTTTTCTTGGAGTTGAAGAGATAATTCACCAAATAATTGAGTATGTGTTTTTGCAGTTATAGTAGTTACATTTCCATTACTATTCGGTTTAGTTAAAGTCTTATTATTCTTAATTTTTTTATTACTATTATTAGAAGTAATTGGTTTCTTTTTATTTTTGTTCATTACACATGTATAGGTTTAAAGAAATATGTATTGAGGATTAGTTAAATGATTCTATACAATTGTGAAAGTATATATATATATGTTCCTTTTTTGTATTAACAAAGTTGTTGTCTTTATTTTTGAAAAAAAAAATCTACCAACAAATACTAAATCTAATATATCAATTAAAATAATATTAAAAGTTTGAAAATAAATAGAGTAAAGATATTTCTAAATCTGGTCTTGATTTTTTTTGTTTTATGTTACTTATTTTTTTGTTTTTGTAAAAATTGATGCTTTCGAAAAAAGGAAACAAAAAAATTTTTGTGTGAACTCCACCTATTCAAATTCTACTTTCAAATTTTTTTTCAGTTAAATAAATAAAAAAAAAAAAGTAGGGAACAGAATATATTTATGTATATATATTTAGTATGATTAAATCCGTTATGATTAGTTTGTTTTAAATATAGAAGAAATGTATATATAAAAGAAGTATAACTGTTATGATATGTATATATATTTTCACTAAATATTCTTTCTTAATAATATTAATTAGTTTAGATGAAGACTATTTTTGGAACTCTTATTTGTAACATCTTTCTAAAAGCAAGAGGAGTTTTATAATTAATATTAATTTGTTTAAACAAAATATAATCACATGACTTTACGTTCTTTTTTTTTTTTTGTTTATTAAAAATATCTTTAAATTTTTTTTTGTTAAACACTAAAAACATATTTATCAAACAAAATATATATATATATATATTTATAATACTTTTAATAAATTTAATCCCCAAGGGAGGTAACTTTAATAATAGAAATTTATAATTCAATATGTCTTTAAATATTACTAAACCATCTTTAACATCATATGATCTACCTGTATTTGATGATATTGATACATTATTATTAATAGAGAATGAAAAGTTTAACAGCAGTAAATACTTAAACAAAATTCTTTTATCTTTAACTAATGATGAACATGTAGATTATCTAGATTTAAATAGTTTGATTAAGAGATTGAAAAAATATTTAGAAAATGATATAACAACAAAGAAATATGGACTGATAATTAAGCAGTTTTACAATGTTTTTATTAAATTATCTGCTCTTGACAATTCCAAAAAAAATATGGTAAATGAAGCTATAATCAAAAATCTAAATAATTTAGTTGAATTAGTAGATAAACTAGAAGAAGGTAATGATATTTTTTTGCAAAGCCAATTTATTATCAAAGTTTTGGTCAGAGCATATAATACTAAGTTTGTTTTTTTTGTTTGTAATGTTATTAGTGATTTGATTCTTGCAGATCTTGTGGAAAATAAAAAAGAGATCTCAGCCAACTGTACAAATTATGAAGTTTCTCATACTGCTTTAAATATTATCAAAGATTGTAACAATATTTTAGCAACGGATGCTATTAAATATATGGACAATAACTGTAAACATATCAAATCAGATGCTTTAAAAAATCTTCACATTCATATTATAAGAAATAAATATATTAATGATATTGAAATTTGGCAATTAATCATAAACACTTCAAAGAAAGATTTTATTTTAACAGTTGATAGAGTAATGGTTGATTTGATATCAAAAACAAATTTACAGTTGAATAATTTTAAAGGTATAATAAATTCTATGCTTACAAACAATCAAGAAATGGTTGAATTTGAAAAATTCTTAATTAAAGATGTCAAAATAGCAGAGATTACAACCAATGCTAATGATAAAGATGATATTGAGGATACTAGAGTAATTAATGTTACTAGAAATATTTCTGGTTTAGCTTATTATAAATCTATCAAGTTTAATGAGAATTTGAAAAACAGAACTTTATCATTTGTATATTTTGGAAAAGTTGCTAAGAATTTGAATAAAAATGCATCAATCCAGTTAAATAAAAACAAAAAAAGTGAATTATGGCAATTGATTAAAGAAAAGTTTAATGCAAATAAACAAATATCTGAAAATAAAGATTTTGATGTGATATTAAAACAATTTGAGATTATTTTAAATCCAAATATATAATAGAAAATATATATATATAGCACTTTTACTTTAAACCTTTATTATTGTAATTACTCCGTTCTGAATTTCACCACTTTGTTAACTTGTTTACTTTTGTTGGCATTTCTTTTACCACCTCTTTTATGGAATTTCTTTTTAATTAGCTTTTTCATTTCAAGGTCTTTAGCTTTTCTTTCTTCTTCTCTTTGGAGACCAATTTTTCTAGCTTGTCTTTGTCTTTGACCTAATTTTCTAGTCTTTTTTCGTTCAATAGTTATTTTCCCATTAACAGGAACTATTTCAATTATAGAATTACTTTTTTTATCATTGTATTTTATATTACTACTAAAAATGGAATCATAATCAATTGCTACTTGATTAAAATGTTCAATATCAAAGGATTTATAAATTATTCTTCCAAATTTGTTGTCTGATTGTGTTTTATTATGTTCAGATATGAGTGTATCAGCATCTTCGGTAGCATCTCTTAAAGAAACGATCAATTCTTGTCTCAAATCGGTTTTATTATCCTCATTAGAAATACCATTTTCAGTCGATGTTGTTGTTGGATTAGTGGAAAACAGAGGGAAAGCAAATTCCATATTATCTTCTTCGTTTATTTCATTTTGTTCATCTTGAATATTGGAAGTATTGTCAACTTCGACAAAGTCAAAAAGAGGTATGTTACTAGGAGGTATATATTCTGTATCTGAAATATCGGATTCAGCCATTTTTTTTTTAAAAAATCTATAACGTAGTTTAGTTTGGTTTATTATCTATATATTTTTTTGTTTTTAAAAAATATATCAAGATGAGTAAAAGATTGTTCTAAAATTGCTTTTTTTAGTTTATATATATTTTTTTTTTTGAACAATACTTTGAAAATAAAAAAAATAAAAAATAAAAAAACTGATTTATTACACGTGATTGACTTCCAATAAAAAAATAAAAAAAAATTTGTTTTAAAAAAAAAAAAAATTCGGGAAAAAAAAAATACTTTTTTTTTATTTTCACCATAACATCTTTTATTATTTTTTTTAAAAAAAAATATAAATATTCTATAACTTAATTTAAAATGTAAAGAAAAACAAGACCAAACTCAAAAATAGTATATATAATGTCTCGTTTTTATTCTAACAACTTAAATACTATTACTGATAAAAATACAACCACTGATATTGTCAATTCTGTGATTGCTGTAGTTCCAGTGACAACTGCATCTGAATATAAAGAAAACTTAATAAAACAACAATCAAATATTCCACTATTGACCCAATATGATGATATAATTTTGAAAAATGCACAAAATTTAATTAATAGATATAACTACATCAAACTTCAATGGTCATCTGAATACTATAAAGACAAGGCCATGTTGAAAGCAGAATACAAACAAAGTAAAGAAGCTTTTGAGAATGTTTTCAAAAAGGGAAATGAATACGAATATGGTAACACAATTGTTCCTTCTCTTTTGTATTCTACCATAGGTTATCACAGTAGTAAGATTTTGTTGAAGAACCATTTTATAATGAGAAATTTCATTGGTGTATTGGCTTTTGTTAAAATATTTGAATTTAATTCCCCAGAAACTTACAGAAGAGCTAAGGCTTATTGGAATGAAAAGGTTAAATTTGGTCAAGAACAAAAGAAAGATTTAGAAAACAAAGTCTCTTCTTTAAAGAAAAATTTAAACAATACTGTAGAAGATATTAAGATTAACAATGATGTCTTTTTACAAGAAAATATTCATGACTTAAGAGTCAAAGTTTATGAATTATTATACAAAAAATAATTATAAAAAAATAATAATAATAAAAAAAGAATTTAAATCATATTACAAATGTTGTTGTTGTTTTTTTTGGTAATGTTTGCCTGTCTGTGAGTCTTTTTTAATTTATTTTATTTTATTGCTCTAAATGCGTGTTTGGCGCTAAATACATATGTATATTTGTATGTATATATATATTCTTAAAATTAATGTTTATTGCTATTTTGTGAAAACTTTGAAAATGGATTATATTCTTCATATGTAGATGTTTCAGCTTGACTAGTATTTGTATTGGAATTCATATTTGTTTTTGAAGTATCATTAGTTTTACTTCCGAATGGATTATAATTAAACCATGAAGCAGTATCACTGTTATCTTGTTTAGCTTTCTCTTTCAATTTTTGTTCTGATTTTTGTTTTTGTGCTTCTAAATCGAAATCTTGAGTTTCCAACTCCAAATCCTCTTCAAATACTCTACCATAATCATTTCTATTTCTATCATTGGAATAATAGTTTCCTTGACCTGCAAGATTTGAATTCCATTGTGGTTGTGGAGTTGCAACATATTGGGGAGGATAAGCCATAGGCTGCTGCTGTTGCATTGATCTTCTGTTATTACCACATTGACAAGGCCAGCAGAAAAAGGAGTACCAACCTTCACAACCAGTTCTTAAACATCTGAAAAAAGATCCTAATAACCAAAACACTATAAGACCAGCAATTGATATAAAGACAATTGCAATAATTTTACATGCTTTGTTAGCCATACATGTGTCCCAATGTTTAGCTGATTTGACAGTACTGCCAACATCTGATGTCCAACTTCTTTGAACAATTGTGGCTGAGGGTGGTGGTTTAAGAATAAAATCTGCTACTCTAGACATATTTTATTTTTTATTAATAATGGATTAGTGTAGATTTTATTACTTTAATAATATTAAAATATTTTATACAATCCTTGGTTCATGATAATATATTGTATTGTTTTATATATATATATACATGAATAAAGATAAGAAATTTAAATAAGAAAAAAATAGAGAGAAAGAGAGAAGATAATAGTGATTGTTTATAAATAATTTGATTTTTCCTTTTTTTGGAGAAAAAAAAAAAAAAGTCTAGTGTATATTCGGAATTTAAAACTTTTTTCCCGATATGTAAATAAAACGAGAAATACCATATATTAATTATAAATTTTTTCTTTCAACCTTTAAAAAAAAAAAAAGAAAGAATGTGGCTTATACAAAAAAAAAATACAAAAACAAACAGTTTTTTTTTTTTAAGCCACTTGGTGGGATAACGGATTTTATATATATTTTTATTTTTTTACTAAAAATACTTTTGTATACAATAACGTGACTTTTGTAACTGTCTATTATTTGGAGTTATAGTAATGCAATCTTAAGTTCTACTAACAGCTAATGAACTTGATTAGTTCAATAATTTTTATATGTTGAATATATTACAACTGTACTTAATGTAAGTAGAACTAAAAGTTTAACGTTTATATCGTTAGTTCATTTAATTACTTAAGTAAGGGTTCATTTAATTTGTTGTTTAATAATTTAGGGATGATGTATATTGAAATAGACGGTTATATTATTATGTAAAAACATAAACTCTAAACAAATCAAAAATGTAAGAAATGGTCTTGGTTAAATACATGTTGTTTTTTGCCACTTTAATTATATTTACACCCATTTCAATTATTATATCCTTTTTTTTTAAAAAAAAAAAAAAGCACTTTTGCTTTCGTGACCTTTGATTAGAGTCAATATCTCAGACAATATATTTAGTCACATGATTGGTTGTGTTTTACGTGTGGCCACTTTATTATCTCACGTTAAGTCTTTTTTTTAAATAACAATTAAAAATCTTTTACTTCAATATATATATATATATATTCACTCTTATTTAAAACTATTAAAAATAAAATCAGGAACTCTTTCTTCATCTATCTCAATTGAATTTCTATCAAAGCCTTCAATCAACAACTCCACAAGGATTCTACCTCCTCTAGATCCAGTGAATCTTCTATATTCTTCTGAGCAAGATGCTAAATTCCAATTCATCAATCTTCTAAGACATCCAATAACTGTTCCTGTTCTATGTCTACCCATTCCACAGCAAATTAGCAAAGGATAGTTTTGCTTATCAAGAAGTGTTTCCAAAGCGGAAAAAATGGATTTTTCATTCAATCCATCCCAGGGATTATCATCCTCACCAAAATCTGGATTTATTGCAGCAAATTGGATGGTTATGTTGTTTAATTCACAGTACTCTAAAAATGAGTCTTCTGGATCCTCATTTGAAAGCCACACAATACATTTCAGTTTCAAAGTTGAAAGAAATGGAAAGTTTAAGGGAGACGGTTGTCCGGATCTATAGAGTCTATGCTCAACTGGACAAAAGTTTATAGGCGGGATGATCTTATTTCCTGTAGTTAAAATATTCATTCTTGATATTTGGGTTATATTTTTTATTAATCTTTGGATTATGGAATTTGATCTTTTCTTTTCAATAAATACAATGTAATGATACTGAGGTTTTAATGTTTTAAATTATAAATCTGTAATACTGGGGTGGTTTTTTTTCTCTCTCTCTTTGGTTTGTAAATACAAGCAAAAAAAAAAAAAAAAAATTAAAAAAAAAAAACTTAAAGGCCATGTGGTTTGGTTGGATTAATTATTTTCTTGTCATTTTTTAACCGTTGTTTTTAGTAATAATTTCTGCTTATTATATATATTTTTTTATATAGCTACACGTGATGCTCCAAAAATACATTTATAGTTTTTCTTTTGTTTTTTTTTTTTTTTTCTCTCTCTGCTTCTTCAGAAAGTCGCCAAAAAAAAAAAAAAAATCTAACAGCACATATAAAATTTATTAATAAACTTTATAAATCATAAACAAAATAAAATTAATAAATATTAATCCAAAGAAATACACTATATATAAATTTCTAATTTTTTATTTTTTTTTAATATACTCAAATGTCTAGTTTACAAGAACAATTATACAAATGTGTTGATTCATATAAGGCCACAATTGACCAAAATCCACTAGTTAAAATCATAGACATATTTTCCACAGCCCTAGTAGGGATTGCAGTAGTTCAATGTCTGTTCATGATTATTATCAGAGACACATTTCCATTCAATGCTTTCTTGGCTGGTTTTATAATCTGTGTTACCCAATTTGTTTTGAATGTGAGTTTGAGATTGGCGCTTTTCAAGTATGGTGGTGATAATAAAGTTAGAGGAGAAAGAAAAGTTTTTGTTGAATATGTTGTTTGTTCTTTGATTCTTCATTTCATTTCCTTACATTTTATAAATTAAGAGAAGAAGAAATACTAAGTTTTAATATAAAATTATATATATATTAATTTAAAAAAATAAATGTTTTAATGTAAAGAGTAAGAAAGTTGTATCTAAAATAGATATATTATATTTTTTTTCCAAATCGTGTTGCAAAAAAAACAAGACTATTGTAGTAACGTTCAAACTGACAGTTCTAATTTTATATCATTTTCAATCTACGTTTTATCATATTTTTAACTATGTTTCTTTCTTATATAAATATATACTTGCAAATTTATTTTAATTTAAATTTTTTGTTATTTTTAAAAAAAAAATATATATATATATATACTAAAACAGAAACAGTTTGATTTAGAAATGAATGGTGAGTTTGCTTTTTTTTTTTTTTTTTGTTATTATTAAAAAAGATTCTTTCTGTTTGTTATTTACTTAATTATTATTATTTTGTTTACATAATAACACAACAGCCACCATCTTCAGAAGGTTTAGGTTTGGCAGTTTGAGTTGTCTTTGTAGGCTCATTCTTGTGTTCTTTAGCTGGAAAAGAACCAGTAATATTAGTGGAAGAAGAATTTTGGATTTGAGTTTTTTCGTTATGATTGTCTGATGCAAAGGTGTGTGCTTGTTGGTTTCTATTGTTAGTGTTTGTGTTTTGCAATTGGTAGTTGTCTGGGGTTGCGTTACTTGAAGCGAATTGGCCATTAGTACCTTTGTTATTGATATTGGTGGATCCATATTCGTTTGAAATGTGTCTTTCAGCAGCGGATCCATCATTTTTGAAATTATTAGATACATTTCCATTCAAATTATTGATGTTATTGGTAGCTGTACCATTTTCTTTGGTGAAGGCAAAATCTTCGTTTCCTTGATTGATACCACCATTGGAAGAACCATATGCTGTTGAATGTGAAAATTGTTGTAAATGAGAGTCATCACCATTTTGATTTTGATTGAATATTCTTTGACCTCTTGCAGCAGCTTCTTCTTCATCTTCTTGCTGTTGTTGTTGTTGTTGCTTTTGTAATAAATACTCTTCATTGTAAGGATTGTACATACCACCATTATCTCTTACAAGTTGGACTAAACCAAAGAAGGCATCTTCAACATTTACATTTTGTTTAGCAGAAGTTTCCAAGAAAGGAGCATGGAATTGTTTAGCCATTCTAACTCCATCTTCAAAGGAAACTTGTCTCTCTTCATCAGTCAAATCAGCTTTATTACCAACTAAGAAAACAGGAACGTAATCAGAATCCTTAACTCTTAAGATTTGTTGGTAATAAGTCATTAATTCTTCAAAAGAGTTTTTAGAAGTTACAGAGTAAACTAGCAAAAAACCTTCACCAGTTCTCATGTATTGTTCTCTCATAGCAGAGTATTCTTCTTGACCGGCAGTATCTAGAATATCTAATATTACAACTTCAGAATCAATAACACATTGTTTTCTGTAAGAATCTTCAATAGTTGGATCATATTCATCAACAAAATTGTTTTGAGTTAATTGAATGGTTAAAGCAGATTTACCAACACCACCACCACCAACAACCACTAGCTTATATTCTCTATAATTGTTGTTCATTCTTGGGTTATTTTTGTAATTAATATATTATAATAAATATTGACTGTTCTTTGATTAATTTTGTTTTTTTTGAACTATTTCTACTGTTTCGTTCAGATAAAAAGTGTAAAAAAAAAGATAACTATAATTTTTCTTTTTGTTGGTATATTAATAATTGGGAAACACAGAGAAAAAGTAAATGTTATATTATACTTTTTAAGTGTTTAATATTAGTAAATTGAAAATATTATAATAAATGAAAAGAAGAAAAAAAAATATTATGGTTCTAGTTTTTTTTTTTTTTTTTTATTAATATAAATTATTGTTATTCAATTGGAGAGCAATTATAAAAATAAAAAGACCCCTAGAGTAAACTTTATTATAAAGATATATGATCTATTTTTTTTTTTTTGGTATTTACATATAGTTTTATTTATAAAATAGAGGTATATTAAAAAAAAAGAACAAATTAAATGACTTACTAATTTCTGTTCTTTTTTTAAAAATATATATATTATTATTGTTTTGTTTTAAAGTTTTATTATTTTGGAAGATTTCTCTGTTGCAAGATTTCAAGTGAAAAACTATATTAAGCAAAACGAAAACAAAAAAAAAATTTTATTTGTTTTTGAGAAGAAAAAAAAATTTCATTGATTTACAACCCGACTTAAAAAAAAAACAGGGGAGGGTGGTGTCAATAAATAAATAAATATATTATTATTATATACAAAAGAGGAAAAAAAAAGAAATTATATATATATATATATATATACGTATAATTAATATTAGTAAAGTAGTATAATTTTGAGAAGAAAAAAACAAAACAAACAAACCATTCATTCAATATAATAATTATTATATATATTATTTTTACATATATATCTTTATATAGTATTATATATTTTTGATATTTGTAAATTCTTACTTTTTTTTTTTTGTTTTTTATAAAACTATTAATATTTTCGTTATTACTATTAAAAAGTTATAATATCCACTTTTGTCACCCATGTGAAATATCTTTATTCTTCCAGAAGTCGTTACTGAAATAAAGATATATATATATAAAACAAAAATATGCAGTAGAAATATATTGTATATATAATATATAAATAAATATATTTTTAAAAAGTAATTTTTTTAAAATAAAGTTTTAATTTAATTAAATCAACGCAAAAAACTCCAGTTTTTTTTTTTTTTTTTTTTTTTCTAAATATTTTCAATTCTATATATATATAAAAAAAAAAAACAAACAAACAAACAAATTTATTTTTTTTTCATTTTTAATTAAATCCGTCCAACAATTTTTCTTTTTATATTTTTTATTTTTTTTTTCATTACTATAAAAAATTGTTTCATGGAAAACGGCTAAATGAGTATTATATTATTGTATTATGGGAGAGAGAAAGAGAGAAAAAAAAAAGAATAGTGGCCGAAAACTTTTTAATCAAATATACCGTGAATATCCGTCTCAATTTTTTTTTCTGTCATATGATGATATGCACAATATGGAAAATACTTTCAATTTTTTTTTTTTAAAAAATATTTTTTATTTATTTCTTTTTACAGTGAGGACAATACCATTTGTTATTGCTAGGTAGTTTAGTCAAACCAACACATTGCAAATGGAACCATTCATAAGGACAGTTTTTGTTATCACAAGCAATCATTTCACCATAAGCAATCTGTTCACAAAAGCAATATGTTTCTTCATTAGGATTACTATTTTTATTTTTACTATTATTGCTCTTTGCTGTTTCATTAGTTGAAGTTTGTTTTTTATCTTGTATTGTATTGGTAGCTAGAGTACTATTGTTGTTGTTGTTGTTGTTATTATTACTAGTAGTGGTCACAACTGTAATATTGGTGTTATTAGTGGTTGTTGTTAATGCAACCCTTTTTTTACTCTTTTTAGCTTTAGTTGTATCGCCTATATCACTTGCATTTTCAGATACATTTCTTGCCCTTTTCTTTCCAGTAACAGATGGTGGTGTGGAAGTATTTGATTTTTTTTGTTTCTTGTCTAATGCACCCACATGGCCCATGGCTTCTAGTTGTTTTTGCATTGCTGCCATTCTGACTTGTTGTTCTCTTTGTGCTGCTGCTCTTGTGTTATTTAAACCTGAACCACCAACTTCAGAATCAGCATGTGTAAATTGTAATCCATTGTTATTATTATTGTTATTATTGTTTTCTTTAGTATTTTGTTGATTATGGTTTGATTGTCCTGTTCTTACAACTTCATTCAATGGAATTATAGGGTTCCCATACGTTTGTATTAAACTATTCATTGTATCTTTAGATGCCTTTTCCATCAACTCGTAATGTAAATGCATTGCTGGATGATTGTTTTTACCTAATCTTAAAGCTTTTGGTATCTCACCATTCTTCAAACAAGTCTCATAAGCTAATTCCAATCTCTGAACAGATTGAGACAATTGATCTAAGGCTATTGTTGATACATGTAAGTTTTCTTCTATAGATGGCATAAGCTCTTCCAAAACAAAATTTATATTATTCAAATCATTATTACACTCCACAACTTTTTTCAAGAACTTACTTGAAAATTCTTCTCCTTCTTTTGGTCCAAGTGTTTTCAATTTTGCATAATATTCTTCTATTGGTATGATTTTATTCTCTTCACTATCCAAATTGTTCAATAAATTCTCAACATATTGTTTCAATTTAGGTGATGATTGGTTGCATTTGCAATCAATCTCTTTCCAAAGTGTCAAATATTTAGCATTTGTTAATGGAATTTCTTCAAACACATCCATTATATCATTCAATCCTGGATGCAAGTTTGCTGGTGGTTTATTGTTGTTATTTGTATTATCAGGTGAAGCAGACATTATCGTTTCAATATATATATATATATATATAATTGTCAAATTGGTTAGTGATTAAATTGTTATTTGGTTATAATAATGATACTGTAATTTTTGTTCACTTTTAAATCAAACAACAGGGAGAGAGAAAAAAAAATAATCCAAAAAAAAAAAATTCTGTGTGTTTTTTTTACCTTATCAATTTTTTTTTTTGGAGTAAAATTTAATTTAAAATATTCTATATCCGATATATTCAAATAAACTAATAATAAAATAAAAAAAAACAATTCATTATATTCAAGTTTCATAACTTTCTCTTTTTTGCTTAATCATTTATTTGTTTATTGTTAATATATATGTTGTATTAAAGTTTTTTTTTGTTTTAATTTATGAGATGTACTCAAACCAACCATCTGGTTTTTCTAAATTGTTAATCTTGTAGTATCTTCCAGTACAAGAGTAACCTTGCCAAGTGAAATCATTGGCAGGATTACAGGAACATTTATTCTTGATTCTGGTTTCATCATCAACAGAACATGAATAGAATGGTGGATGGTAGTAAGCAATTTGGTCGAAATGATGGATCTCAGATCTATCCATTAATAAAGAAACAGCAATAGAATGGACTGGAGCATCACCCCATCTTTCATAGAAGAAACCACCAGATCGGTCTAAATGTTCAAAGTACTGGGTGTAAGCTTCGCTTCTGTAGAAATCTAAAGAAGCAATTTCAAAGTTTGACCAGTAATGACATAAATTGTAAGAGAAACCATCATCATCAGAGACAAAATCCATCATATTGTTTGGATGCAAATATTCAGGATGTTCATTGAAGAACTCCATAGTACTATTCCAAAGAGTTGGAATAGTACCAATGTATTCAAAGATAGAGACAGTGAAAGCATATTTCTTGTTGTTATCTCTCATGAACTTGAAAACATCAAAATCTATATCACAGAAAAACTCAACATCTGGTTCAACTCTCCAATACCAATCATAATCATCCATCAATGGATGCTTAAAGAAAAGACCAGATTCGTATCTACACATGAATCTATAAGGTTCAGAATAACCATATAGAATACCATCATCACCAAGTTTCTTTCTGCTTGCAGCAGCCTTATCCAAATCAATATAATCAGGGTAAGACCAATGTTCTTTTGGAACTAAACCATACTTAGTCTCACCAGAGATCAAAGCACTAGTCAATCTCTTGAAATCATCATCGAATTCCTCGTCATTCAAAAAGACCCAGTCGTATTGAAACTTTTTGTTAAATCTATCTTCAACAGATTGAATAGCTTTCAACAATCCATAAAGATCAGAGTTTCTGGCAAGGGTGACAAAACAAGCTTTTTCCTTTTCACCAGTGTATACGGCAGGTTTTACTAATTTATACTTGAAACCTGAGTTTTCATCTATAGAATCATACATTTCATAACCTTCTTCTAAAATTTGACCAGAGGATGGGATATGAACAGCACCATCACTTGTGTTTAAAATAGCATTACTACCTGTTAAACTATTATTTCCTGTTGGAATTAATAACCAATAGGAAAATATCAATAAAATACTACAACCTAATAGTCTGATAATCTTATCAGCATTAATTTTCATTGTTTATGTAATTATATATAAATATATGTATATTTTAATAATTGTGTAATTTATCTCTTGGTTTCTATTTAGTTAATTTAATTAGAGTTGCATTTATAGAACTGTTTTTATATTTATTTTTTTCCTCCTTAAATTTCTTTTCCATAATGCTGTGTTTTTTTTTTTTTCTCTCCCTCCTTTCTTCCATTCACATTCTTTTTTTTTTTTTATTTTTTAAACTACAAAAAAAATAAATATAAACACGAAAAATATAAAAATACATCATGTGATTACAGATATATAGGAGTTAACGATTTAAAAAAAAAAAAAAAGGAAAAAAAAAAATTTTTTTTCTACAAACAAACTTTCATTTTTTTTTTTTACACAATTTATGATTTTTTTTTTTTTTCAAATGATGAGAAAGAAAAACAAAACCAAACATACCTATTGAATAATAAGTGCATATTGACTTTCTGTGTTTATTCTATTTATTTATTTTAAAATGAATAGTGCTAATGATGAAAATATCGTTACTATAAAATTAACACTTGATAATCATAACAATAACACAGTCAAAGTTGTTAAGATTGATCCTATAACAAGATTAAAACTTATAAAAAATAAACAAGATTTAAAACAACAAGTAATAAAAAAAGAAGAGGAAGAACAAGAAAGTGGTATTGAAAAAAAAGAAGAATTGCTTAATAAATATAAAAAAATTGCAGATCAAATTGATTTTTTAGTTAAAAACAATAAATCTAATACTGTAAACAAGATTACTAAAAACAAGAAAAAGACAAAAACTATAAAAATAAATAAAGATGATTTGATATACGATGTCAGTCTGTTCCCTAATAAAGATGCAAAACCAAAATCCTCTATTATAAACAATGTTATAATTAAGGACAACAATATTGTTATTGATAATATTAATGATGAAAATCTTAAAATTAACATATCTAATATTATAAACAGAGAAATTGAAAAAAGTACACAAAATTCTAACTTGAATAGTTCTATAGCTGCTAGTATTAGTACTAGCAGTGTTAACAAAATAGGTAGTACATTTGCCACACCGTCCAGTAAAGTCATCAACTTTAATACCAATAATAATAGTAATCTAAATGGAAGTGTTAACAAAATAAATAATAACAATAAAAAAGTTAGTCAAGATGAGGAAGATCATGATGATGAAGGTGGTAGAAAGAAGAAAAGGGCAAGAATAGAAGAGTCTATCAGTAATGGTAAAAAAGTTGCATTCGGTATTTCTTCTATTTCTGAAAACGAACCTAAAAAAACAAAAGAAAAACCAAGTACATCCTTGCCAAATTTTGCTTTTGGTGGAACAAATCCAACTGCTACAACTAATAACAGTTTGCCTGCATTTAATTTGAACAATACCCAAAAAGAAGATACTACTACTACAACTTCTTCCTCTACTAACATTAATAAACAGCCTACACTCTCTTTTGCTAATAAGGCAACTGCTGAAAAGCCTGCTTCAGAAAGTTTCAATTTTGGCAAAAAAGAATCTGAAAAGAAACCAGTTCCTTCAACAACACCTTCTTTTAATTTTGGAGGTTCAAATCCTATTGAAACTAAACCTTCACAACCTGTATTTTCCTTTGGTAAAAGTGATAATACTCCTATGACCGATAATAAAGTAACATCTAATGTTGTTGGAGCTAATACACCACCAACATTTTCATTTGACAGCAGCAGCTCTGAAAAGAAAGAAGAAGCTAATACAAATAATGATAATAAAAAGGAACCTGTTAATAAATCTGGATTTGGATTAGATTTAGGTGTTAAAAAAGAAGATGCGAATAAAATTCCTAGCTTTTCCTTTGGCTCAACCAATGGTACTGAAAAGAAGAAAGAGACAAAACCTTCCTTTAATTTTGGAACTGCAAAGAAGGAAGAATCAAAACCTACATTTAATTTTGGAACTGAAAAGAAAGAAAATGATACTAAACCGTCATTTGGATTTGGTACTGAAAAGAAAGAAAATGATACCAAACCGTCATTTGGATTTGGTACTGAAAAGAAAGAAAATGATACTATCACTAAACCTAACTTTGGTGGTGTAGGAAACTCAGTATTTGAAAAAACTGATAATGTCCCTTCAAGAGACAAACCAACACCAGCATTTTCCTTTGGAAGTGCTTCATCCACAAATAACCCTCCGTCTAGATTCAACCCAGGAAATACTGCTCCTGCTACTACCGGTGTAACTTCTACCACAACCACTAAGCCAGCTTCAAGATTTGATCCGACTCCTGTAGGTGATAAACTTGTTTCAAGATTTGAAGCTGCAAATAACAAACCTATAATGGGTCTAGGATCTGCTGCAAACAGTGACAATAAAGTACCTGCTAGTACTGGTTTCAACGTCGGAGGTGATAAACCGGCCAGTAAACCACCTGTTTCTACTACTTTTAATTTTGGTTCTAGTGCTTCTAATGGTGCCGTTGATGCTGTAAGTGGTGCTGCTCCAAAATCAACCTTTGGTCTCAGTTCTGTTTCATCTTCTTTAACTCCTTCCAATTCTATGAAACCATCATTTAACTTTGGTTCAACTAATAATAGTAACACAGATGCTAAACTTACGTTTGGTAACACTGGACCTGCTTTAGGTCAAGCTCCTAATACAAATACTAAATTTAACTTTGGGCAAGCTGCGCCAACAAATGCACCAAATGCAGGAATTCTAAATTCTGGTTTCAACTTTGGCTCAACTAATAATAATAATACCCCTGGAACCAACGGTAGTTCCTTTGGTACTTCTCAAAACAATTTTGCTAGTAAACCACCAATAAACAATATTTCACAACCAAATCCTATGTTGCATAAACCTGTAACAGGATTCAATTTTGGTGGTTCTAATAATAACACCAATAGTACAGGACAACTAAACTTTAATTTATCTGACAAGTTCAAGTCTCCTACTCCACCAGTACCTCAAATGGGAGCTGCTTTATCCCAGCAAACTTCATTTAACCCTAGTGCCAATTTGAATTTTTCATTCTCTAACAACAACAGTGCTAGTGCGGTCTCTCCAATTGGTAGCAGTGTCTCTCCACAAATACAAAATCCACAGAATATGATGTTTGGTGGTTTTAACCAGCAGCAACAACAACAACAGCAACCTCAACAAGGTGGAATGAATTTTGGAGGTAGTGCTCCGATAGGAAGACGTATTGCTAAGTTAAGAAGAAGATAAATAATATATATTTATATATCACTCTGTAATTGTTTCTACGGTACATAAGCATGAAAAGAAGTATAGAGAAAAAGTACTTTTTATATTATTTAATTTTTGTATTTTTTTGTGTATTTTTTTTTTTGGATTATCTGATTGATGTTTTTTTATATTAAATCTGTTATTCTAAATATATCTAGAAACATCTATATAATTATATAAACTATTTATATATTTTTTTATTATTAAAAATGAATTATTTTTTTTTTTATATCAATAAAAGTAATAGTTATATTTAGTTTTCACCTTCAATTTCAAAGACAACGTCCTTACCAGTCAACTTCTTGTAGACAGCTTGGAAGGAATCTAACTTGTGTTCAACAGCGGAGGAGTCTTTGTTCTTCAAGAAAACTTTTTGGACTCTGGCACCACCAACAGCGTATCTGACTCTCTTACCAGTGATTTCGGTTGGGAAGACTAAGTCATCTAAGATCTTGTCTTGGACAGAAGTCAAAGTTCTGGATCTTGGTCTCTTTTGTTCTTTTCTAGACTTTCTAGCTGGCTTTGGAACGATTCTTCTTTCAGCTAAGAAGATGACATGGTTATCTGGCAACTTCTTTTCTAATTCAGTGGCTAATCTGACTTGGATCTTGTGGTAGGCGTTCAAAGATGGGAATGGAACGAAAACAACAACGGCTTTCTTACCACCAGAGACTTCGATCTATTTAATAATGATAATTTGGATTTTTAAAAAAATAAAATGTAAAAATTGTTAGTAAAAAAAAAAAAATGTTCAATTATGGTCTTATTTTGGTATCATAGTTTTCAAGTATTGTATTTTTTCTTTAGAATTGATTTATTGTTATTTTATTAATTCATAAGTTAGAAAAATAATTTAAACTTTCTTGTGGTTATAATATAATTATAATTAGGTTTGCCTATTTTATATTGATAATATTTTCTAACTGGATCCACTTTAGTTGACAAATTGTGTTTAACGATTTAATGTTTCATTTTTCTGTTGTTAATTGCTTTTATGTATTCAGTCATTTCAAATATTACATGGTGTCATATATTTTCCTCTCAAAATTAAGTAATATCTCCAATCAAATTACTTTTCCATTAATATTCTTTTTCTTTATTCTTTTTTTCTTAATAATTATTCCACAATGTATAAATAAATCTAATTCCTTCTTAAAATAACATAATATTTCAAATTTAAAAAAAAAATCAATACATTGTATATTTTGGTCCACTATGATGTTTTATATTCAGTTGTTTTTAACTTGTTAAAGAGCCACTCTCATATTCATTTAATTCCAATTAATAATTTAAGTACATACTTCTCTAGCAGACTTGAATTGTAAAGTTTTCAAATCATTCTTGAATTCTGGGGAAGCTTCCAATTCGGTGAAAGCTTTACCAACAGCTAATTCTAAATCAGTAGGAGCTTTAGATAAGATCTTAGAAGACATATTCGACTATTGTATTGTGCTTGGTTTTTTGTGTTTAACCTTTTAAAAGAATATATACAAATGCTTTTTTTTTAATTTTGTTTGCACTAATGTCTAAGTATGATCAATATATGAAATAAAAAGAGATATTTTGTGTAATTTTTTTTTCACGTAAACCTACTAGAATAGGAAGAATTAAAATAAAAATTTAATCAATTACAAATTTTGGCAAAAATTCATAAACCTATTAGACTGAAGAATTGATAATTTTAGGCTAGAGCATTTATAATTTAGGCAAGAAAGTCTGCCTAGAGATAGACAAGTTTTAAAAAAATATTTATTAACATAAAAAATACTTTTTTTTTCCTAAATGCTTAAAATGTATTTTTGAAGATTTTTTTTTTCATAAAATTTTTTTTGGTTTAATATTTCAGTCTATTTTTAATGGTTTTCTTTCTATTGTTATTTCCGATAGCAAAATATGTTTTTTTTTTATTTAAAAAAAAAAATGAAAAATATACTTCAACTTTTTTTTTTTACTACAAACAAAAATATGATATATCCCTTTTAATAATTTTTAGAGGAATGATGAACGGCGCACTCATTTTTCCAAATAAAAACGCATGCCTATTAAATTTTTCTATATTTTTTTTTTTAATAATTTTTCAAGATGACTAAATTAAATTATTCAAAAAAAAAAAAAAAATTAGCAATTATATATAACTTATATATATTCACTTTAAACAAAATTTAAAAACATTTAAAAATAAAAATGAAAACCAAACAAAAAAACCTTGTTTTATAAATATTATGTCTGTTCCATCAATTGAATCTCTTGAAGCTCAATTGAGCCAAGTTAGTGATTTAGAAAGTTTAGCCAGTCCTTTAGAAAATGCTAAAAGATTGGCCTCATACAAAGCTATGGATGAACATTTCCTTCCATTACTAGCATCCAAAATTCCAGAATGGTCTAAATTAAGCACAATTGCAGAATTTTCTGTAGTTGAACCATTAGTCATTGGTATTGGTTCCGGTTCAACAGTTGTTTATGCAGCAGAAAGATTGGGTGAAATCAAAAGAGTTTTTAGTCAATACATTAATGATTTGAATTTGATTTGTATTGCTACCGGTTTCCAATCTGAAAACTTGATCTTGTCAAACAATTTGAGATTAGGTACATTGGCTTACTACCCTAAACTAGCAGTAGCATTTGATGGTGCTGATGAATGCGATCCACAATTAAACTGTATTAAAGGTGGTGGTGCTTGTTTATTACAAGAAAAGTTAATAGCCCTATCAGCTGATAAATTTATTGTTGTCGCTGATGACAGAAAAAAAGTTCCGTATTTGAGTTACAGTTGGAAAATTCCTATTGAAGTTGTTAACAATGCTCCTACATTTGTTGAAAATCAACTGAAAAAAGAATTTGGTGATGATTTAAAAGAATGTGATATAAGAGAATCTATGCCAAAGAAAGCAGGTGCTGTTGTCACTGATAATTTCAACTGTATAATGGATATTAATGTTGGTCCTGTACATAATGTTAAAGATGTTCATCAAAGATTAAAACAAATTACAGGTATTGTTGAAACTGGTTTGTTCCCTAATGTCAATTGTGCTGCCGCATACTTTGGTAATTCAGATGGTTCTGTTGAAAAGATTGTTCCTCAAACTGAATAACTTAAAAAAAAAACAAAAAAATTAAATTTTATAAAGTCTCAAGTTTAAATAAAATATATAAATAAGTAAAAAAAAAAGTGGTAAGAAATATAAGTTATCAGTGCATATTAATCAAAGGATTATATTTGTAATTAAAGAACACAGTTTTTAAAAGGGAATTTTTTTTGTTTTTTTTTTGATTTTCAACTGAATTAATATGATGATATAATTTTTTGAAATATAATAACAACAATTTTATTTAAATATTCCATTTATATGTTTTCTTAGTATTTTTTTATTTATGCTAAGTTAGTCACCATCCAATCCATCATTTCAACCATAGAATCCATTTTACAATATTTTTTAAAATCTTTCTTATTCAAACTACTATAATCAGTTGTATAATTACAGTTTTTATTTAAATATTTCATGGTTTCTGGGTTTTCATTGTATATGATTTTACTACTACATCCGAACAATTTATAGTCTTGTTTACAATTTAAGTTTGAGAATATTTGTTTAAGTTTTGAAAGTTTTTCTAATTGTTCATTTTCATTTCCTACTGTTTCCATGTTATTAAATAACACTGCAAATGATATATGTTGAAGGTTTTTATCACTTAACAGTTTGATTAGTTTGTCTCTGGAAGCAATAATTTTATTTTCATCTTCATTACTTGCATCAACACAGTAAATCAAAAACTGAGTACCAATTATACTATTTTGCCAAACTTGCCATTTAAGATTTTCATCAAATATTTTATCTGTTGAGACATCCCAAATATTAACTTTATTGTTGTCAAAAATTACAGTTTCAACTTTAAAATTAGACCCTTCATTGAATTTTTCTCTATCAATAGTTTTATTTAATATCTTAGTATTATCACTAGAACTAAATTGTTGTAGATTTTGTTGTTGTTTTCTTTCTTGTTTATTTAAGAATTTAATACTTGAATAGTTTTTTTTTGATATATTTCTCATTAATAAACAAATTTTGTATAAAACATGTCTTTTTGAATTATCATTCAAACCTAAAATGATTATTTTACCATTAAAAGGTTTAAATTTGTTGATTATATGTTTTTTTAATCTTTTAAAATTGAAATTCATTTGGTTATCAAATTAACTGTTTTTATTTTTTTGAAAAAAAAAAAAAAAGCAAAAACAAATTTATAAAATAAAGTGAGTTTTTCTTTAAATAGAAGAAAAAATATTTATATATAATTTTTAAAAACAAAGAAGATAATATCAATGATTTTATAACAATTATTTATAAACGATATAACTATAAACTTTTTAGATCAAAAAGTATTATTTTTTAGGTTAGATCTAATTAGTTAAAAAAAAAATAATAATAAGTGCAATGGTGTTATATATATATTGATGTTATTGTTATATTATTAAAACAATTTTATAATTTTATTTCTGATAATATTACAGTATATATGAACTATATTGAGATGTTTTTATTTTATTTTTTTTTTAAAAAAAAATTTATTAATCCTTTCCCCTAAAAAAAAATATATATATATATAAATATAATGAATTAACCTTAAAAATAATATATTTATAGAATAAACCCTAAATTAATACTTTTGCCTAAGAGGAAATAATATATAAAAATTATACATATATATATATAAACTCCGACAAAAAATACATGTAGTTCACGTGATTACGTGTAGTCGGTTTTTTTTTTTTGATTCAAAAAAAAAAATTGTTAGATGTTATTTTTAGAAGAAAAAAAAAAATTTATGCCAAATAAAATATATATTATTCAAATATAAAGAAAACCCCTTATACACCTAATACTATTAAATGCATCGACTTTTGAAATTTTATATTTAAAATATATATATATATAGATTTAATTAGAAGAAACAATTTAAAAGACAAAACCAAATAAATAAACTTTAGTTAACTTCTTAAAACAAAGATAATACTCTTTTATATATACTTATCATTTGTTTATTATTATTGATCTGATAGTAATTGTATTTTAATTAATAATAATAAAATATGGATTTAACAGTACCTGATCATTTACCTATAGCAGTTAAAAACCAATTGCTAGAACTAATCAATGAATATCAAGAAGAATTAATCACTTTCAAAGGATACAATAGTAAAAGAGATAAATTATTACAAGAATGCAATAGTGCCAATAACAACGATGAGAATGATAAAAACTATAATATCGATCATAGACCATCTATTTTATCATTTGATCCTATTGCCCTTGAAGCTAGTGTAAAACAAAAACATCTTTCATCAAATGGTTCCATTAATACTAGCCCCATATCATCTAGTACCAACATTAAAATACTCCAAAGAATGAAATCTACATATCTCATGGACTCACATAGCATTAATAGTACAAGAAATAAACTTACAAGACAAAACACAACTGTATCTTTGCCTTTGAATCACTCATCTTTAGCTAAATTTGGTTATGAACCTACAACACCTTTATTTCCAAGAACATTCAGTAGTAAGAATAAAAGCGATTTTGTATTGCCTAATACATCTTTAAGTTCCATATTAAGCAAAAGATCAGAACAACATGGTAAAGAACTTGCTATCATATCAGTAAATAGTAAAGGTAAAGAAAAAGCAGTTACTTGGTCAAAACTTTTCAGTAAATCTAACAAAATAACTAATGAATTAGACAAGTTTATCCATCTTTTGCAAAGAAAGAATGCAAATGCCACTAAAAACAAAAATGAATCTGCTGTTTTGAGTGAAGTATCTCATATGAGTAAAGTTTTACTTTGGTATAAATCTGATGATGTTATAGATTTTGCTAGTGCTTTGTTTGCTTGTTTCAATGCTGATTTAGTACCTATTCCTGTAAATTTGGAAACTTATAAATTAGATGAAATTGAAGAAATTATCCACATTTGTGACAGTAGAATTGTTTTGATTTCTAATGAATGTCATCAGATATTGGAAAATATGACAGATAAATTGGAACAATCTAAAGAAGTTTTTCAGGATTTTGCAAAAGTTGATTTAAGTAAAATGGATGAACATCATCAAACTAATGGTAACAAATTGTTAAAGACTAATCCATGGGCAAATTTAAAATTTATTAAAACAACTGATATGGGAACTTCATCAAAAAGTAAAAAAATATATCAAGCACCTAGCATTTCATATATTGAATTCACAAGAACACCACTAGGTATTTTGTCAGGTGTTATAATGAGATATAAAACTTTGGAGACCCAATTCTCTTCTTTAGCTACAATATTAAATTCTAGAGTGGAACCATTGGATTCAAAGCAAGGTTTTTCTGCTGTTGTTCGACCATTGAATGAAAAAAAATTTAATGCTGTCTCAAAGCCTTTAAAAATTGTATCTACAATGGATCCTACAAGATCTACAGGTTTGATTCATGGTTTGCTATTCAGTATTTATTCAGGAAATGTTTTCATCAGCTGTGACTTCAGCAGTGTCTCTAATACACCAGGAGAATTAGAAAAATTGGTTGGTAAATATAGAGGTAATATGTTATTGATTGATCAATTGCAATTGAAACAAGTTGTTTTAAATTATTTAGATAATCCACTTTTGACAAAATCTAAAAAACAACAAAGCAATAAAAAAATTGATTTATCATGTGTCAAATTTTGTTTATCTTCTTGTAATAACATTGATGATGAAACTAGTGATATGATTGTTAATAAATGGTTGAATAATTTGGGTTGTTTACATTCATCAAGAGTTTATTCTCCAATGTTGACTTTAACTGATTTTGGTGGTATATTTGTGTCATTAAGAGATGAATTAGAGGGGACTCCGCATAAATTAAATGAAAATGTTACAGATGAAATTGATAATGATTATGATGATGAAGACGTCAGTTTTAAAGTTAAAAAAGATGTTGATTTATACAGTGATGTATTAGCCAATGATGATACTGTATTTGTTGAAAAAAAAGCATTGAAAGATAATGAAATCAAAATTGCTACTGTTGAGCAAGGTCTTACATATCCTGAACAATATTTAAAAGTTTCTAGTTTTGGTTATCCAATTCCAAATGTTACAACTTGTGTAGTCTCTCCTGATCATAAAATTTTATCACCAAAAAATATTGTTGGTGAAATATGGATTAGTAATGATATCCTTGTTAATGAATTTTACCAACTTCCAAAGATTAATGATTTTGTTTTTAATGCCAAATTAGATTTTTCAAAAATGAATCACATTATTAATAGTTTTGATGGTAATAATTTAAATTCTATTAAAATGGCAGAGATCACTCAAGCCATTCAACATTTAAAAGCTAATACTTTTTTAAGAACCAAACTTGTAGGTTTTCAACACAACAATAAAATTTACATTTTATCTTCTATAGATGATGTTATTTTGCAAAATAAATTGTACAGACTACCAAACGGTAAGCATACTTCTGATAAATCTAAAGTTCCAAGTGAGATTTTAGCAAAAGAAGAAGATATTATTCCTTCTGCTGTAGAAAACAATATCCCCAATAATTTAAAAGTTTTCAATAAAACTCACTTGACCCCAAATGATACAGAAAGTTTATCCTCCAAAAATAGTGGAAGTAAAAAATCTAAACAATCATTGAGTAATGAAGAAGATGAAAGTGCAATTTTAGAAACTCATTATTTGCAACATATTTCAGCAACTTTAATATCAATGAGTAATAGTATTTCAGAAATCAGTTGTTTTGAATTGCCAACTCATAAAGATGAACATTTCTTAATATTACTATTTGAAACCCCGTTATTGAAAAAGACAACAAAACTATCAGCAAAAGTTGATAAACAATTAGTTCCATTAGTTAATAACATTTACAAATTATTATGGAAGTTCCATAATATTCAACCATTTTTGATCATGGCTGTTCCAGAAGGTGGCTTGAAGAGAAGATATTGCTCTCTAGAAATTGCAAACAGTTTTGTGGAAAGACAATTTTACAATGGTCAATTAGATATTAAATATTTAAAGTTCCAATTAGATAATGTATTAATGGATCATTTACCAAAACCAATGATTGAAGTTGATGAGAAAAAAATTAATGGAGAAGTTGTAGTTGAATCCTCTTTATTTAACTCACGTGTCTCTTTTTTGAGAAATTTGTTGTTAAAAGAAGCTATTGTCAGTGAAGTCACTAGTAGTGGTTCACAACCAATAAACGAAATTGATTTGATGCTATTTGAACAGGATTTGAGAAAGTCTATATCTTCAAAAGCTACCATTGATGAAAGAAATGGTATTGATATCTCTAAAAAGTTTAGTAATATTTTGGAATTATTGGAATACAGAATTAAAAATCAACCAAATGAATTAGCTTTTTCTGATGGTTTTGTTAACTCAAATAAAAAAAGTAATAGTAACAACTATCATAAAGCTGTAAGTTGGAAGTTTTTGTCTAATATGATTAGTTCTTATATGAAAAAAATATCTGAAAGTAAATCACCTTTAAAAAGTGGTGATTGTGTTATTGTTATGTGTGATAATTCTGTAGAATATGTTGCAATAATTTTGACTTGTATCTACTTTGGATTCAATATTATTCCAATGGTTTCTTTATCAAACAAAAACAAGTCTGTTGAAAAAACATGTCAATATCTAGTCGCTGTTGTTAAAGCATTTAAAGTGAAAAGAATATTTGTTGATTACAAGAATCACACTTTGCTTGAAGACACAAACACTTTAACTGGTAAGCATATGAAAAAATCTAAATTGAAGTTAAAACTTTGTAAAATCACTTTATTTTCAAAGAATAAAATCAAAACAACTTACAGTTTGGATTTCTTTAAAAGAGATATTGCGAAAAAAACAGGTAAACATAATAAAAGTAAAATAGTATTTTTAAATGAAAAGGATTCATTATGGAATATGACTACAACATACACTTTAAATCAATTGTTCAAACTTTGTTCAGTTTATAAAGATACATTTAATTTGAATTATTCCAGTAGAAATATTTCAGTAATCAATCATACCCAACATATAGGATTTATGAAGAGTTGTATGTTGGGAATTTTTTTGGGTGCCTCAACTACTCTATACTCTTTGAATGATATCAAGAATGATTGTAAAGATTTCTTCCAAGATTTAATGCATTTAAATTTAAATGAAATATATTTGAATAGAGATTTGTTTGCTTTTATACTGATCAAATCCTTTGATAAAAAAATTAAAAAAATCTTTCAAAATATTCCACATATATTGATTCCATATGCAGGAAGACCAAACCATATAGATTTGCTTAGATTGAGTAATAGATATGGACTTGAAAGTGGATGTACTATGAGAAGTTTGAATTTCATTTATGAAAACAAGTTCAATCCCTTTATATCTTGTAGAAAAGATGAGCCTATAATATTAAACTTAGAATCAACTTCATTAAGAAATGGTGTTATCAAAGAAGTATTTGTTAATAGTAAAAACAAAGCTTCAAATATTATTCCAGTTTATGATATTGGTTCAATTTTAGATGGTCATCTAAAAGTTATTAATCCTGAAACATTGCAACCAACATATTTGACTGAAATTGGTGAAATTGTTGTTTCTTCTCAATTAAATGTTTCGGATTATAATAGTTTAAGTGTATCGACAAATAAAATTAATAAAAATGATTTCTTTAATGAGCAATTAGAAGTAGTTATTGAAGGGGAGAAATTTATTAGAACTGGCGATTTAGGATTCTTAAAACCATATTTGATCGATGGAAATCAAGAAAACATTATTTTCAATTTAGGAAATATTGATACTTCTATTGAACATAATGGTTTACATTTTGTTTTCGATTTGGAAAACAGTATTTTGGAAACAAACTATAGTCTAATTTCTAAATGTATGTGTGTGAAAGTTGGTGGATACACTGCTGCTTTAATACAAATGAAAGGTGTTAATAATTCTTCAAGTGATGCATCTTCGCCAAAAATGATTTATAATGAGGCAAATTTAGCACCAATGATAGCTACAAAGCTTCTTTTGAAACATAAGTTTTTGTTAAACATGATTGTATTTGTTGATTATATTGACACTAAGAACAGACATTTAACATTGAATAAGTTTATAAATAGTAAAGATAAAGACTATATTTTTGGTATATATGCTTAGTATTTTTGTATTTTTTTTAATATGGAATACTTTCGGACCGAAAATGACTTTTTAAAAAAATATATATATATTAATATATATTTACGGCAAATCACGGACTTTCTAGGATTTTTATGGTACAAAAAAAAATATTGTCCATAAAAGCGAGAAATAGAGAGAGAAAAATATTATTGATATCGTATATCCAATGAAAAATGAGTATTAGATATTTTAATATATATATATTGCTAAAATAATCCCTTACGAATTACAAATATTATCATTTTAAAACAAAAGAGAAATTATAATCCTAATTATTTGAATAAAACAATTTATAACTAATGCATAGAATACTTTTAGCAATACCTTTGTGTAATTAAATTAATTTAATTAAAAAAAAACCCCCCTCAAGTTGTAATTCCGAAATCCACCTATAGTAATAAAGGCGTTTTAATAAATTAGCGGGATAAGAGAAACATAGAAAATTAAATATTCAATATTTAACATATATATATATATATTATTAAATAGATAATGAGTCATTGTTAAAACTTTTAGAAAAAAGAGTTAAACATTATAGATACTTTTAAAAGTTATCTATTTCTTTTTTAATTAAAAAAGAAATACAAATGAATATATATATATAACATATAAATATTATATATATAATTTAAATTATTTTTTTTTTAACTTAAATTTACCGTTTTTTTTTATTTTTAAAAAAAAAATTATAAAAAGGATAGTCGGCATTTTTAAGCGATGGAAAAAATCTAATTTTATAAAAAAAAAAAAAAAAATTTAAAAAAATTCTGTCATTTTATTAAAAACTTTAAAGAAGTTATGAAAAAAAGAGTTTAAAAAAAATTAAAATTCACGCTTAGCTTTTTAATATTAATATATGTATATATATATAATAAACCAGTATCAATATTAAATTAACACATTAAACTCTACTTTTAATTTATATTTATTTTCTAAAGGTTTTCCTATAATTTTTTAATTATTTTCTTTCTCTCGTTTGAAAATAAAAAAATCCTTTTCTTTTTTATTAATTCCAAAAAAAAAAGAAAATAAAGAATAATGACAAGTTATACAAATGTTATTACTGATATTTATAGCCATCTCATAGATGATGTTCGATATAAACTAAATTATACTACAGCAGCGTCAACAATTTTAAATACAAGAGATTCTGGTACAGAAGCATCACTTTCATTAATTATTTATTCCTGTGTTAAACCAATTTTTAAGATTTATTTGATTATTGGAACAGGTTTTCTATTATCTAAATGCAAAATTCTAGATGGTAGTGGTATTAAAGTCATTTCTAGTGTAGTTTTGACAATTCTATTACCATGTTTATCCTTTAACAAAATTGTGACTAATATTGCTGATTCTTTAATTAAAGAAGTTGGTATTGTTATGCTAAGTTCTGTCATTCTATTTTCTCTTGGTGCAGGCTGTGGTATTGTAGCTAACTTGTTCTTTAAGATTCCTAGAAAATGGAGATATGGGTCTATTTGTGCTTGTACTTTCTCAAATATTAGTGATTTACCTATTGCTTATCTACAAAATATGCAATCTGTCTTTACAGATGATGAAATTGATCAAGGTGTAGCCTTTGTTATTATCTTTTTGGTAGCTTTTATGTTATCTGTTTTTAACCTTGGAGGTTTTAAATTAGTTGAATATGATTTTATACAAGCCAATAAGTTGTTAGAACAAGATATAGAAACTGGTAAAGGGAAAACTTCTAATCAAAATGTTGAACAATTTGAAATGACAAACACTCAAGGATCAAGTCCTCAAATAACCAAAAATTCTGAAAGAACTGATGATGAAGCACAAAAGGATAATGACAGAAATCAAAGTGGTGGTGGAGATACTAGTGATTTAGAATCTTTAGACACACAAGCTTTGAATGAAGATAATAGTGCTCAACATGGTAGAGATAGTGCACAGGAAGCCGCTAGTGGTTCCAACTCCTTATCCCATATTGCTTCAATTCCCTCTATCAAACCAAAGATATACAGAAACGATGGTGCCAATGATCATAACTCTTTGGCAAGAAAAACAAGATCTAGAAGATTATCAACAACAAGTCGTCAAGAATCTATCCAAAGTCAATATCAAGCTTTGCAAAAACAAAAATCTTTAGTTCAAGATTTCTCCACTGTAGATAAAGAAGGTAATCCTATTCCAGATGATCCAGTTTTAAGATTTATTAAATACAATTCAAAAAAATTAAACAATGATTCAGAATTACAAGATTTGGAAAAATGGGCTTCTTATCATAGCGAAGGTGTACAAAAATTACATGCTTTAAATGCTCCTGGAGAATTCAATAATCATCATCATAATGACGATTCTGATGATGATTCTGTTGCTGTGTCATCTCTGCATGATGGATTATCATATGTTGAACCACAAGAAACTACAGCTTCCAGAATAGCCAGAATGGTGACTGCAGATTCCCAAATAACATCAAAGGATGTTGAAGAAGCTGGTAAAGGTATTTTACCTGACAGTATTAGAAATATAAAAGGTATGAAATTTATAATTTTTTTCTTTGAAAATTGTATTAGACCATGTCCTTTAAGTGTGATCTTGGGTTTAATTATTGCTTTTATCCCATGGGTTAAAGCTTTATTTGTTTCTACTACAGTTTCCATGCCTAATGCACCAGATAATTTACCACCTTTATCATTCATTATGGATTTCACCAGTTATGTTGGTGCAGCTTCTGTTCCATTTGGTTTACTATTGTTAGGTGCAACTTTGGGTAGTTTAAAAATAAAACAATTACCAAAAGGTTTTTGGAAAGCTGTGGTATTTTTGTTACTAGCAAGACAGGTTTTCATGCCAATTATAGGTATTTTATGGTGTAATAGACTTGTTGAAGCTGGTTGGTTGAATTTGGATGATGGTTACAATAAAGTTTTATTATTTGTTATTTGTATTGATTTTGGGTTACCATCAATGACAACAATGATTTATTTAACTTCTGCATACACACCAATCGATACAGATGATAACACACAAATGGATTGTTTATCCTTCTTCTTACTGACTCAATATCCATTATTGATTATTAATTTGCCATTTGCAGCGTCCTATTATTTAAAAGTTCAACTGAAAGCATAAAAAATAAATGTTTTTTTTTTTTCTCAATATAAACTAAATCTAATCAAAACAACTGAAATTTGAAATATAAAATAAAATAAAATTAAAAAAAAAAGGCAAAAACCACATTATAGAAAAATGAAAATCGGACTCTTTTTTGGAATATGTTAGTTCTTTATACAATTACATGTTCTTTTTGAATTAAAAATAATAATAATTTATTAAATAATACTTTATTACTTGATAGTTTTTACTCTAATAGAATAGATAAATTATACTTTTTAAAAAAATAATAATAAAGTTATTTAATATATATATATAACTATATATTATTGGATAAATGCATTACTTATATTATTATTGTTTCTTCTTCTTTAAAAATTATACTTTTTCTTTTAATTGTTTCAATTTTTTGAACCAAGTTTCACTGTTACATAAAAACTTAGGATCTTCCATTTCAGCTTCCTTTTGAAGTTCCTTAGTCTTTCTGTTTTTAACATTTGTTGCATTTATTGACTCTTGTAAAGAATTCATATCAAATATAGAATTGGAAAAATCATTGTTACTACTGTCAACAAAACCATCATCTAATAAGAAAGGAGTATCAACTTCATTAGCATCTAATGGTTTTCCTTTCATCTTGTTATAAAAAGCTCTCTTGGCATCTTTACATTCATTGATTGCAATGATGAAAAGGGCAGGAGCAAATAAGATTTGCAAAAGAAAATTATGGAATTTCTTCAATTTCTTGGCAGAATCTTTCTTATATACTTTTCTTATGTAGAAACTGACAGGTTGTAAAAGTAACTCTATCAAATTCAAAGGTGGAATGTAAACAGTATCATCAGGCATTCTAATAAATCTTAAAGTCTTTTCTAAATTCAAAGCTAAGAATTCTGCATTTGAATTTTCCACAATATTAGAATAAGATGTTGAAAAGATAGCAATCAATATGTTAATCAATAGCAAAGATAAAATGAATCTATACAAGTAGTATAATAAAGATGTGTATGGATAAGCAAAATTTTCAAAGATACTAAAATTAGTATCACCTAAAATGCCAACCAATAAATTTTCAAGAATTGGTAAAGTTTGATCTGAAGTACCATCTGAGGAATCCATAGCTAAGAAAGCTTGAACAAAACCAATAATGATAACAATTAACAAAACAAAAAACAAAATACTTTCTTTCAACATTTGTTTGATAATAACAAGCATATTTCCAATAAACTTAACAGAGTCTAAGAAAAACAATAATCTAGACCACATCATAGGAGCTATTAAAGCAAGAATTCTATAAGACAAAATATCCAAATCTTTATCATTCTTATGAAGACTCAAAATTCTAACACTCATTGCAAATAAGATGACTAAGTACATGAAATCATTAAAAATATTCCAAAATCTCATATACGGCATACCAATGTTGTAAAATTTGACAATTTCATCTAAAACAAAACCAAGAGTTGCACCATAGAATATTGTCTCTAAGATTCCAATAGGGTTCAAACCAATTTTTAATTTACCATCATTTACAACAAAAGTATAAATACTGATAAAAATTAAACTTACAAACAAGTTAAACAAGTTTTGATATTTTGGTGTTTTCAATCTTTCACTAGTGAAATGATTTATAAATCTAGTATCCAAAATATTGGATTCTTTCAAATAGAAAACACCATCTTCAGATTGAATTATCCAACCTCTCCAAAGGTAAGTTTGTAATCTTTGAATGGCAGAAGTTGAAATAATACCAGTACAATGCAAATCACAGCATAATTCCAAAGCATTTGTAGGGACCAAATCTTCATCATTTTCATTAATTACAAATTTTTTCAATAAAATATCTACAAACAAATGGGTTAGATTTTTAGTAGATTTCATTTCTTCTTGTGCTATAATTCTTATAGCCAAATTTTCTGCTAATACTGCTCTAGCCATGTATAGTGAATACATGTGAAGTTCATCTTTAGCTAATTGTAAATACCATTTCTTGACAGTCAACAAACAAAATATGACACTGCTTTGGTATTTCAATAATGATTGTTCAGAACTCTTGTCACCACCACATGCTTCATAGCACATAGTAATAATTTCTTTGTTAATTTCAACACATCCATCAGATTCATAAATGTTTGGAATCAAAGTATCAATCAATTTTTTCAAATTAATACTGATTCTTAAGATTTGTCTACTGTTTGGAATATTTAGGCTGTTTTGTTTATTGCTGTTAACAGAAGCAATAGGCAACAATGGCTCAACATCATTAGCACAAGTCATTATTAAATTCAAAAAGCAACTAATAGATTAATTTTGGTTTAAACCTGATTTTATTGTTTATTATAAATTTAAAAAAAAAAAAACAAACTCTGAAAAATTGTTTCAGGATTATTATTTTTTTTTCTAACTGATCTCTCTTTTTTTGTTGTAATAATATATTTTTTTTTTTTGGATATGAAACAAAAATCATTCTGAGGGGAAATGATGTTTCAGCCACACAGATAAAACAATTTAATAGTTATTCACGTGATTCTTTCTTTCTTTTTGTTTTTTTTTTTTAGTTGTTTACATTTAATTATTTATGAAATATTATAATTTTTTTTTAAAAGATCAATTAAATTAAATAAATATTTATCTTTTAATATCTGTTTATATATATATTTTTAAAACTGTAAACAAACTGATTTTTATTTATAGTATGAAAAGTAAACAAAAAAAAAAAAAACACATTACTAAAATTTTATTGATCATAAGTTTTCAATAATAACAGGTATCATATAAATATACATATATACACCATCTCTTATTCATCGTTAAAGAATATAACCTGTACAGTTAAATCATCTCTATATTTTCTGCTACCAGGTTCTTTTAAAGAGCACATCAAATCAACAAATTCTTCTTGACCACCAAAGGATAAAGCATTTCTTGTTAAATGAGTGGCAAGATTTTCATCTTTTAAAATACATGGTAGATTAGTTTTGTATCTGGAATCATAATTGAATCTATCTTGCTTAATTGGTTCATCAATAACATCAACTTTAAATAAATCTCTTTGAACTTTTTGAGTCTCCCATTGAGCTACCAATCTTGCAATATCATCATTATTTAATAACTCAAATAAACCATCACTGGCAATAACTAAATACTTGTCTTTTTTCAAATCAATCTTATAATTCATAACATCAGGTTCTGCTGTAACATATGGAGGTGTCAAAAGATTCTTTGGTTGTCTTCTTAAAAACATTTTCACATCTGGTGGGAAATTACCTAAATGTTTTGAAATATCTAATTTGTATCTATAATCACCGAAAGCTCTTGAAGGTTGTAAAGAACCCAACACTCTTCCTCTATACACAGCATATTCTTCATTTGGATGTAATTTTTTAATTCTCTCAACTTCTTCCAAATTGTCTCCTGTTAAATCTCTTGATAGTTGTTTGACTGAATAGTTATTTTCACCTTCTTCTTTTGAAATCAAAATAGCTCTAGAATCACCTGTTTGTGCTACAGTTAAAATATTGTTTTGTGTGTTGAAGATTGTTAGCAAACAACAAGAACCTGAAATAGCTGGCATAGTTGTTTTAAAAAGGGTATCTCTATTTGGGGATCTTATCAAATTCTTGAAACCATCAATGACAATATGATTGTCTAGTTCCACAAAAGCATCTTTCAATGTACTATTAAAACTATTTAAATCTTCATCATTAATAATTGGATATAGTTTAGAAATAACTTTGGATACTAAGTTCTTTTGCAAGTAACTAGAAGTATGACCACCAGAATGACCATCCATGATACCAAATAACATAATTTTCTCATTAGAGTCTGGGGTATTGGCTGAGTCATTATTTAAAACACTTTCAATGTGACAATCTTCTATAGGATTATTACTTGGTAATTGAGTAATATCAACTCTTTTAATTTTACTATCAAATTTATAACTTTGCTGAAGTTTAGTTAATTTTGTATCAACTTCTAATTTAGGTAATATAGATAATAATTCATTTGCTTGTTGTTTTTGTGGTTGTTTTATACTGTTATCATTTTGAATTTGTTTATAGTTGTAAGCAGTGGTTGTACTTATACCTGCTAAAGCAGTAGCTGCTAGCAGTAGTTTATTTCTATTGCAAAAGATATTTTTACTAAACATTTGAAATACTTTATTGATAGATTCTATTAACAAGTTATTTATTTATTATTGGGTATGCTTTTCAAAGTATATTTATTTTATATTGACGTGTTTGTTTATATGATTGTGTTTTTTTTTTGTGTGTGTGTGTGTAAATTATTAAACTTTAATATATAATCAAATGTGAATCTTGCTGTTCTAAAAATATTAAAGACCAATCAGTTTTTTTTTCTTCAAAAGAAAAAAATAAAACAATATAAAAAAAAAAAAAGTACATCGTCATCATCGCTACCATATAATATTTATAATACACGTGATTTAGTCAACATTTCTTTTTTTTTTTTTAAACTTGAAAAAAAAAACGTCAGAAAATCTTTAAAAAAAAAATTTTTTTTTTTTTTTCTCATCACTTTTCTTTTAAAAAAAGTGAAATTTCGAGAAAATTGAAAACAGAGAAAATTCAATATAAAAGAATAACTTTTAATTGCTTAAATATTCTTAATAAACCATACAATAACATTTAGTTAAAAAACCAAGTTAAATTATATTGAAAAAAAAATGCCACCAAAAAAACAAAAAGAAGTTAAAAAGAAATCAAATGTCGATAAATCCTTTGGTATGAAGAACAAAAAAGGTTCTAAAGCTAAAAAGCAAATCGAACAAATGAACAAACAAAGTTTTGATTTTAAGAAGGATGAAATGAGACGTCAAAAAGAAGAAGCTAAATTTTTGAGAGAACAAGAAGCTTTGACAAAACAATTACTTTTCAACCCTGTTGTCAAACAACCAGTTGTTGCAAAAGGTGTTGATCCAAAGACAGTTTTATGTCCTATGTACAAGTTGAATAATTGTAATAAAGGTTCAAATTGTAAGTACTCACATGATGCTAATTTGGTTGCCAACTTTATTAAACAACAAAATGACGCTAGAAAAGAAGAAGAAAAACTTAAACAAAAAGAAAAGCCTAAATTACTTAACAAGAAAGGTAATGAAGTCACATCCACTGATATTATTTGTAATTTCATGATTGAAATGATGGAAAAACAATTATGGGGTTTCAGATTGGAAGAAAAACATATGGAAGAAACTCAATGTAAATATGTGCATCAATTGCCAGAAGGTTATATTGTCAAAACTGCTGAACAAAAGAGATTAGAAAGAGAAATGCAAGAAAACATGCCAAAGATTACTATTGAACAATTCGTTGAACAAGAAAGAGAATCTTTGGATAAAGACCATTTGACTCCATTAACTTTAGATTTATTCAAAGAAATAAACTTGAAACATAAATTAATGAGAATGAAGATCAAAGAAAATAAAAACAATGAATCAAATAATAAATCAAATAATAAAGTTAAAAAAACAGGTAGAGAAATTGTTCAAGAAAAGATGAATCAAAATAAATCTTGGATTGAAGAAATCGATGTCAATGATGATGGTAACGAATTTGATATTAAGTTATATAGAAAGAGACAACAAGATGATGATGATGAAAAGGATAAATTAGAAGCTGAAGCTAATGGACAAATAGAAGGAGAAAAAAAAGAAGAACAACAACATTTAGAGGAAGAAATTGCTATATAAGTTTAAATTTAATTCTTTAAAAAAAAAAAAACATATATTATTTTTTTTTTAGTTTGTAGTATATATATATATATATATATTTCATGTGTTGTTTTACATGAACCCTTTATCATAACAAATTCCCATTTTCACTCTCATCTTTCACTTTTTTTATCAATTCACAAGACTCTTCTATCAATTCATCTTGAAAAAACTTCACTTGAATTTTATTGTCTGTGTTTCTATAAATACTTCTCAAATCCATCATGCATGTGGATATTCTATATCTCCAATTTTCTTTCTTTTTATCAATATCAATTATATCTTCAAGTGAATTAGATAACTGATAGTTATAAGGATTTATATTAGAAACTCTTTCTGGTGTAATAATACTAGCTCTAGAGCCAGAATTTCTAGGTGGTGGCGGTGGCGGTGGTACCACACCACCACTTTTTGAAGTTGATGTATTACTTTTATTACTATCAGAATCTTCACTAGAGTAGGAAACATTACTATCTATTTCAAATTTAGGAACTGTTCTAGGTGGTAATGTTGGTGGAACAGCTCCAGTTGTAACAGTTTCTTGATTATTCTTTGCATTATAATATTTTTCATCAATTAATTTATTGAATTCAATAACTATTTTCTCCTCTTTAGCTATATGATCACTCATAGACCCTTTAACTGCCCTTATATAAACACCAACAATATTATTTGGTCTTAATTTACAAACTTGAATGTATGCTTCCAAATCCGATTCACCACTATCACCAATTAATATAAATTTTTTGTAACTATATTGATCTACAACTCTTAAGATTCTTTCTAATTTCTTTGTAGCTGAGGATCCCAAAAAATTACTAAATATATTACTTTGCAAATATTCTTTTAATATTATTGCACCAGTAGGGAAATATTTATCAACATATGTTTTCAAAGTAGTGTATAATTGTTGAGGACTATTGGAAACATAAAAAAAATCAACATTATGCTTATATTTTAAAAATTTATACCAATTAGCCATTGATGGTAATAGCCATGACTCAATAGGTTTATTAAAAGTATTATCTAATATGATCTTTTTGCTTTCAACAACACCAGTAAATTTCATTGTATCATCTATGTCAGAAATTATACCAAACTTGTTTTTTTCAGAATAGTGAATAGGTTTTATATCAATACTGAAATCTTCAAAATCAACATCATAATAACTACTATCAAATCCATTGTTGTCCAATTGTCTTTGCACAATCACAGATTGAGGTCTCAAATTAGTCATTATACTTAATTTATTTGCGTCTTCATCCAATGAAACATCATTATCTGTTTGCAAACTGATTTCAAAATCACCATTCCCTTTAGTTAAGCAATGTTCTAATCCAATATCATTTAATTTCAGTACTAATGGGAAACAAGAAACACCTTTATTTAGAAAAGGATATATTCTTGAGTCAAATATAGTACTGTTTTTTTTATTAAAGCTACCGTAACTAGCATTTGATTGCATGTCCATTGTTTTTTCCAGCAGTTCATATTGACTTTCAGTATCAACATTATTTAACATCTCTAAATCTTGATCTACCAACATCTCTTCTTTATTTGATCCAATAATTAATTTTTTCAAACCCATATATACCCATTTATTTTTCCTTGAAATGTTGTTATACAAGCACACATTACCTTTGATTTCTGTTACATATTTTTTATTTAATGGATTAAAATGAGTGTATACATCATACACTGTAATATCAAGATCATCAAGATTATTGCCATTATTGTTATTACCGTTATTGAGTAGTAATTGGTTCGCATTGACACCATTTCCTATTGTTTGATAATCTAAATCAGGATTACTGCCGTTGCTAGATGATGATCCATTATTATTGCAATATCTTTTAAAAGAAGTAGAGGCTTCATTAGTTAATTGTCTAAGTGATGAACTAACAGTTGGTAAATAAACATTTTTAGTTAAATTGAAAGCAGATAGCATTTTTCCTCTTTTGGAATTAATATTATTGTAACTTTCTTGATCTTCTTGATATTCTTTTTCAGATTTTGAATAATTAAATGATGAATCAAAGTCGTCTCTATGATTGTTCATAATATATATTGTATTTATTTTTGTGCTTTTTATTTTATTTGTTTATATATCCTTCTAGTGTTTCTTTGAAAAGGAAGAATAGTTTTTATTTAAATTATTTATTTTTTTTGAAAAAAGCTTGTTACACATGTGTATATATATATAATTATTAACAGTTATATTCTAGAAGTTAATATCATAAACAAAATATTATGCAAATTGGCTATATATATGTATTCTTTATACTTTATGAAAGAGATTAATATAAGATTTTAAAATAAATCTCTGTGTACCATGTGTGTGTGTGAGAGAGTGTTTTTTTTTTTTTTAAATATGTTCTCTTCTTTCGCCCATTCTTTCCCCCGAGATTATTACAGAAAGCGTTGCATTATTAATTTTTTCTGATGATGAAAGAAAAAAAAGTATAAACGATTTCAATTTTTCAACAAAAAAAAAATAAAAATAAATGAATAAGAAAAATATCATTCTATTAATTATACTAACAAAAAAATTCTTGTACAATTTAAATTCAAAGCAATACTAAGGATCTGTTTGATTTATCATTTTTGATAATTTCATATGTGTCATTACTGTACTTTGATTTTAACAAATTAATGAAATCTATTAAATTACCTCCAACACCAAAATAAATATCCTTTGTAGCTAATATTATTCTGTTATTGATATCATCATTTCTCAATTTCATCATAGTTTCTGTTAGTAATGGCATTGTGTCTGGTTGGTAGATTGTTTCACTAGTCAATATTAATCTGTTATTACTTGGCATTTGTTCATTAATAATTTGAATTAGTTTATTTGACCAGGAACCTTTTATGAAGTTTATATTTATGTTATTAGTTGTTAGATAGTTTAAAAATAAATCAATAAATTTGGTTGTTATAGTAAATTCATTTTCTACAATGTTATCTTGATTTTCTTGAGTTTCATTTAATAATTGAATATTTTCTGTTTGAGCATGCATTTGATCATACCAGTTAATTAAAATGTTTGGTAAAGTGACTAATCTCAAAACATATTCATTGTAATCACAAAGCATATAATTAACATTTTGTAAATTTTTTTTGAATGTTTGGGTTAGCAAATATAGAGATGGCAAAGAAGTACCACAACCTAACTCCACAATGTTATTAATATTATTACTGATTTTTTCATTAAAACCTTGATCTAAATATTTCACTAAATCTATAGAACATTCCCATGTTGTCAAACCACCTTCATAAACATTTCTTAATAAATCATCTTTATCCAAAAAATCTAAATTTACAATCTCTTTAGTTGATGTAGGATCTGATTCAGACATTATTTGATGTCTTATATCGTACAATTCTCTTCTAATAATTTCAGTTTCATCATTGATTTTAAATTTGGAATATGTCAATCTAACATCTTTCAAAGTGAATAATATTTGTTTTAAATCAATGTATTCTGGCATGATAATATCAGAAGGCCAATTAGCATCTAATGAGCTTAAAGTTATAGTATTTTCATTAATGTTTGATTGTTGATCATTTTGAATAACATTAGATTCTTCTATTTCTAAATCAGAATCATCAAAATTGAATTGAAAGGACATATTAAGGTTGATTTGGAATAATTTTTTTAGATTTGGTTATTAGTATTTTTTTTTTTTATATCAAGACTTAAATGACTTTTTTAAATTTGTGATGAGTATACATTTTTTTTCTTCCTAAGTTTTTTAAAATTAAAAAAAGCTAATATTATGCATTATTGCTTTTTTATTTTATGTTTCTGAAAAATTTGATGTTTCCTTTTTAAGCAATACTAAAAAAAACATAACACACCAATCACGTGCAATAATATTTTAGCTTGAGGAAAAAAATAAAACAAATCAAAACAAATTTTAAACAAATCTTTGATATCATATTTTAAAATGAAATAGAATAAATCGTATATAGATTTTATATAGATCAAATGGATCATAGATTATGATATTAAGTATCTTTTTTTTAAAAAAAGAAAATCATTAAAAAAAAAAAAAAACATTTATTTATTAAAAAAAAAAAAAATTCTTGTCATCGTAATAAGATTTTTAGATTTTTATTTCTTGTTTTTTTTTTTGTTATGTTTGTATTCTTTCTTTTTCTCCAAAAGAAAAAAGAAATAAAAATCCAGTTAGTGGAATAAATAATTAAAAAATGAAACTTTTGTTAATATGGGTTTTTATAGCATTATTGTTTTCTTTTTGTTTTGTGTTTTTTTTATATTTTATTTGATATTATTATTATTTTATTTTTTTAATAAATTTATTTAGTTAAACCAGTTTGATTAACTTGAGAGTAACCACCCCATGGATTGGCGTTCTTACTCTTCAAGTATTCATCAGAAGCAACTTGCCATTCAATGGAGTTAGAAGCTGGCTTAGGATTAGCAACATAAGTAGTGAAAGAGTAGAAGACAGCACAACCTAAGGAGAACATACCTAAGAAACCTAAAACAACTTTACCGACATCACCTTCGGCATATTCTGGCTTTCTTGGACCCCAAGCACCGTAGGAGACGTAGTATGCAGCTTTCTTTTCTAATGGAGTCATTTCAGTCCATGGTTGAGTTTGTCTGGCTTTCAACTTGGCTAAGATTAAACTTTGTTCAGCAGTTGGCATTCTTTCCCATCTGGTAGAAATATCCTTAATAGCACCAACAGTGATTGGAACTTCAGCGTATTGCTTTAAAGAAGTAGATTGTAATCTTCTAATAGAAGTGTTTATTAGTCTTTGAGATCTCAACATTATTTATGTACTATAGTTTTTATTTTATTTTTTATTCAAATAGTGAATTTAATGATAGTCTTGTTTTATCAAATAAAATGTAATTGATTAATCAATCTTGTCTATGGTTTTAATTTATTTTTATCTTTCCTTTTAAACAAATTAAAAAATATATATTACACTAATATATTGTTTAAATTTTTAATATTTGTTGTCGAATTGGAAAAAAAAAAAAAAACAAAATTTTATATATCATTTTGAAAAGTATGAACAAGAAAAAAAATTTTTTTTTTTTTGATGCCAAAAAAAAATATAGTAGCTCGGAGATAAAACTGGTAAGACCGGCCTATTGGGCAATATATATATATATTTTTTTTTTGCAATATTATCATCTGATTTTTTTTTAAACCAATCATATTCTAGCACTTCTTTGAGCCAATGAAATCAATGAAAGATATCAAAGAAAAAATATATATATATGGAAAAGTGTTACAGACACACGTGATAATATTCAATAAAATTATTATATTTAATATATATATACTCATCTCAATTACCATAAGGGTTTATTATTAATAATCTCTTTCATAATAGGTCTATATTTCAATTTAGCTGGTAAGTCATTATAATAGATTCCTTGTTTATTAACTTTATCTTCTTTTTTCATCTCTCCATCACTTTTTTTAATTATATCCTTATTTGTCTTTTTTTCATAGTAAATCTCAATCATGTTATTTAGTAAATAACTGATAACATGTTTATATTGACTATCATCTACTATTTTAGCTAAAATATCATTTAATGGAACCCATGTTAATTCAATATTATCTAGCAAAGATTTTTGATAAGTTTCAAATTGCAATTTGTAGTCTAATGAATCAACAGATAGAATCTCAGTTTCATAAAATTCCATTAATTTAGTATCATTTTTGTATCCTAATAAAAACAAATCCTTATAGAAACTCCATATCTTGTTCAACTCATAATCTTTATTTGTTATCGGAATAGTATTATTAATACCAGAAAGAATCTTATTTCCATTAAAAATGTAATAAAATTGTGCATTCAAAACATATATCTGGTCATTAATCAATCTATAATAGATTGGGCCAACATTAGTTAAAAATGGCAATGAAATTGGCTTATCATCATTAGTTACAGATTGTAAACCCATACACAGAAGATTACCACTTAGTGATAAAAATTCTTGTTCTTTCAATTTTATAGCATTTTGTTTCTCCTCTTCCATTAATCTTTCCTCTTCTAATTGTTTGTTTATCAATGCTTGTTCTTTTTCTTTTTTAATTTGTTCATATTTTTCCATTTGCTCAAATATTTCTCTCGTCTTTTGTTGTTTCATATCTTCAATTGGAGTAGTTGCCATACTATCAGCAGGTTCTTTACTCTCAGCAATAGCAACTTTGTCTACATTAGATACAGAAATACTTCCACCTACTGCTGATCCTGGCAAAGCTGAATCAGTAGCACCTATATTAACAACACTTGTCTCTGAATTAGTCTTATTCAATGACGCTGGAGGAATTGAGGAACTTGGAGATTCATCATTACCACCTAATTTGATTTTCTTGATTATAGGTTGTTTCTTAATCTTTGCTGGGGCAACAGTGGCAGTAACAACATCTACTGGAGTCAATGGTTCAACAATATCATCTTCATTTAATTGATAAAACTTTCTTTTAATAGAATTAGCAGCATTATCAAGGTTTCTACTGGTTGCAGTACTTGGAGATCTACTCAAATCCTTGGACTTGCTATTGTTTTTTGCAAGAGGAGAGTTTGGAGTGTTTGCAGAACTTTTTGGTTTGATAACTCTCTTTGGAGAAATTGGAACGCTAACTTCTTTTCTTTTTCTTGAAATACCACCTTTAGAGTCTATCTTTTTTTGTAAAAACTCACTTTCCTTTTCCCAACCAGCTTTTTTATTTCTTTTAACATAATATAGAACATCATTTCCATCATCATCCAAATGCATGAAATCAGCACCACTATCAACTAACAATTTAACAACATCAAAGTTTCCTCTTCCACAACAAAGCATTAATAAATTTTTACCATTTGAATGAGAAATTTTCATGTTAACATTCATTGTTGTTAAAGCTAAAAACAAACTTATTAAATCCATATGTCCCCTTTTACAACATTCAATAAATGATTCTTTATCAGGTCTTCCTCCATTTTGTAAGAATTGACCTACGTAATTATAATCACCTTTGCAACTTGCTTTATAGAATTTGTCTTTACCATATTTACTAGCAATGTCAAGAATATCAAATTCCAATTCATCATCATCATCACCATCATCACTTTCTTCATCTTCTGAACCATTGTTATCATCCCTTTTATGACTGATAGTAGCATTACTGCGGTGTTCATTATCACCGGTGTTATTGTATTTTTTGGAACGATTATGATCTGTAGAGTGAATGTGTTTCTTACTTTCATTATTTTCGGTAGTTTCAACAATAGGCCAATATCTTTCCAATAATGCAATAATCTTTATCAAATCCTCTTTATCTTCTTCATCTTCATAATCCTCATCTTCTAAAGCTTCTTTCATATACACTAAAACATTTTTGTTTTCAGAATTTTCAATAGATATTTTAGAATTATGTTGTAATAATAATTTAACAATATCAACTTCTAATTTAACACAAGCATCAAACAAAGCAGTTTCAGAATTGTCTTCAGTGACTAAATCCATATTGATATTTGGTAAACTTACTAAATATCCAACAATTTTATAAAAACCTTTTGCACAAGCAGAATGTAATGCTGTCATTCCAGCATAATCCTGCAAATTAGGATCATATCCTTGTTCTTCAATCAATTTTTTAACTGTAGCTAAATCATTTTTATTAACAGCTGTGTGTAATTTAGTTTTACCATAAGGATCTCTTTTGATAGAAACTTGTCTTTGTGTGATTGGGTGTTTGTTTGTAGTATTGCCTTGTAATGAAGAGAAATACTTGGCTTCAGCTTCAATCTCACTTATCAAACTTTTCTTACCTTCATTGCTTGTTTCTTTTTTAATCTCAGTAATATTTGTTGGTTTTAATTCTGTTTTAATTTTGGTTTTGATAGTATCATCCAAAGCCTTTTGTCTTGGTTTTAATGGTGTATCCATAGCATCAGTTTCTATTTCAGAGGCATTTACTTCATCAACATTAAGATCTTCATCATCATCAATAATTTGTTTTTTTTTCAATGGTAATTTAATAAACTCATCATCATCATTTTTTGAATTATCATTTTGTGTATTAATTAAAGAAATAGTAGATTTTTCATTAGAAGGTTCATTCTTGTGAACAGACTCTACATTAGTATTTCTATTTTTATCAACATTTTTATTACTAGATTGTGTTTTAGTAACATCTTTAATCGAATGATGAGTATCAGCTGTAGAAGTGGTTGTATTACTTTGAGAATATCTTTCATTTTCTGATGCAACTGATGGACTAGTTGGACGCAAATCCATGTTGCCAGTATAGCTATTGTTATTGTTGTATGTATTTGGTTTATATTCAGATCTTTGATAATTGTTTTGTATACCATATTTACTTAAATTGGAACTTTCAAATCTACTACTATTTGGTCTATAATAGCTTGAATTACCCCCACTATTAGTAGAAGTGTTTTTATTATTATTGTTATTTGGAACATAAGTTGATCCACCTTGGAATCTTGATCTTGGTTGATGGTTTTTATTAGAATTATAATTACCCATGTTCCCACTATATCTTGAATTCAAATTACCTGGAACAATAGGACCTCTGTTCATAGATAAACTAGGTGATGATTTATTTCCTGAATTATTGTTGTTCCATCTAGTATTTTCATTTTGATTATATTTATTTTGAAAACGACTAGTTGAAGGTTGTTGATTTGATTGGAATCCTTGTTGATAATTATTTTTCATATTTTGAGGTTTGCTATTATCATGGTTATATGATTTATTCAAATTATAATTATTACTGTTAGTATTAGTCTGTTTTCTCGGGAGATAAACATTTTCTGGGTTACTCTTAGGTTTTTCTTTTGAATGGTCATCATTTTTCTCTTGGTGTTGTTGCAAACCCATCATTACAGCTGCTGATAAATCAAAAGTTGTAGCATTTCTATCCGGTAAGTCTGCTGTAATCAAATTATTTTTACCATTATTTTGTTGTCCTGAGAAGCGATCATTATGATTGTTATTATTATTGTATTTATTGTTATAGCCTGATCTATTGTTAGTATTGGTACTATTTGATCTATTAGCCATATAATTAGAAAATGATTTCTTTGCCGAAGAATCGTAAGATCTACGATCAAACTGATTATTATTATTACTATTGTTATTCATTAATTGTTGTTTGATATAATATTTCTTGAATTAAAATTTGTTATGTTTTTTTTTTCAAGTTGTAAAAAAATACTTTTATTATTATTAAAAATATAATAAGCAAGGCTGAATAATTAAAACCCTATTATGTATGTGCTTTTTTCTCTGTTTCTAGAATCAATTTATTATTCTTGTTTTGGTTTGTTATTTTAATATTATTTAATCTTATAAGATACTTTTTTGTGTTAAAAAAAAAATCATAAATGTCGAAAATTTTTCTTACAACTCTTTGTTTAAAAAAAAAAAAACATACTTTTGTTATTTTTTTTACTATTATTAATTTTAGAGTATAATCACGTGTAACATTATATATATATACAAATGTTGTCTTTTTTTTCAATTGATTAAACAAAAAATCATTATAATATTTTATCAAATTGAAAAAAGCAGTTTTCTTTCTTTTATTATTATTTTAATATATAAAACTATTCAATATTTATTATTCTTTTATTTTTAAAAATGTCTATTGGTTGACTTCTTGGAATAGAATTCCTGTATACATATTCATCTGTTTCAATTGATGAACAATCACTAATATTTTTTCTATCAGCTCTACTTCGTCCTCTTTCTTCAGAAATTTCTAATACTTTTTCAGGTATATTATTCATTGATCTGAAAGGAACCAGAGTTGTATCTAAAATTAATTTTTTATATCTGCAGCTTCTTTTTTTAAAATGAATAAAAGAATTCCAAGTTTGTTCTAAAGCTACACTATCAAATGATGAGTTATTAATCCTTGGATCCAATTCTTCATAAGAAAATTTGTTTTTAGATTGTATACTCGCAGGCTCAAATTTATAATCAACTGCTTCAACATTAAAATTTTTTATTATGATTAAAAGTAAATAATACATCTCAGATTCAGCTAATTTTTTACCAAGACAACTTCTGGCTCCTTTACCAAATCCATTTATTAAACATGTATTTTTGTTAAATTCCCTAGGTTCTGGTATACTAGAATTCAAGACAGGGTTTTCTATTTTACGCAATTTATCTTCAAAATTTAAATTTTCAATTGCTTTATTTAATTTCAAATTATTGCTTATAAATGAATTTATGTTTTCAAAACTTTTACTTTCATCTTCAAGTGTTTGTTCAGGAGTCTTGCTCAATTCTTTTTGCATTAATATATTATGCAGATCAGTAACCTTATTAATATTTGTTAAAGATATATGATTGGTATTGCATATACCATCAGTTCCCTTTTGACATTGAATACATCTACATGAACCATTGACTTCAAATCTAAATGGATCAAATGTTAATGAATTTTTAAATGTTGATTCATTATGATTGATCAGAAAAAGATTTGGTACAACAATAGTGTTTTTAGGTATTTTTATATTCCTACATAAAAAAATATCACTGGATGTAAGTCTTGGAAGTCCTAAAGGGGCAACACTTAAATATCGTATCCCTTCATACATTAAGCTTCTAACACTCTCACATTTTCCAAATGATCCAAGATTTGTAAAAGCAAAATTTTTTATATCTTCTTCATCATTAAAAATACATGGAGTATCACAATAACACTGTTTTGTAGTAAATTTAGTACCAGTTATTCTAAGTATATCATTGAAAGCTACATTTTGATAATGTTCCATCTGTTTTGTACCTTGCCCTAATTGGTGTAATATATGATTCATTAAAAGTGAGACATTATCTAAACCAGCACTCATCATTGTCAAGCAAATAGACAATATATGTTCTTTAGTTAATAAAAAGTTTTCTGCATTATTTGTTGTATTTTTTATTTTCAAAAATTTATAAATTAAACAGTTCTCAAAAGCCATTTTTTCAAAATCATTTTTCTCTTTTTTGTTATTAATCAATGATTGATTTTTAAATTCTAGTTCACTAAAATTGAATAATAATGTAATGTATCTCTCCCTTTTTTCTTTAATTTCTTCAATTTTATTGTTTTTAGTTTTGAAAAAAAACAATTGAAAGAACTTAGGCATATGATCAAGAGTATTAGTAATAGGGTTTCTTAATTTAACAATTTCTCTTTCAATAAATGCAATCTCATTAATAATTCCACCACTTAAAGAATAATGTTTATCTAAAGCAGCATTCAAATCAATACCAAAAGTGACCCAACATGCTATTCTTGAAACATATTTTTGTAGTAAAGGTAACGGATCTAAGCATTGATCTTCTACTTGTTGTTTGAAAAGTTTACATTCATAAGCAATAATTTTTTGATAAAAATTCTCAAGGTTATGATTGCTTATAAACTCTTTCATAAAGAAATCTTTTTTTAACATATATTCAGATCCCTGAGGTGTTGTTCCAATTGTAAAAATTGAGTGATTTGATTCATTACTTTTGGACAATATTCCATGAAAGGATTCCCCCTTTGGTCTATCATCTATTTTTTTACTATTCTTGATGAATGTTTCTTTATACAATTCAACATTATTTATCACTAAAACCCAATTTTTACCTATACGAAATTGAAAAATTGGAAACTCTGGATTGTTTGGTACTTCATATTTATTGTTTTTGTTATTATAGAATTTGTAAAATTTCATAAAATTAGGTTTAATTAATGAAAAAGTCTCATTGGTGCCATGTTGTTTTGAAGTATGTTCTAATAAAGTTCCAATAAATGGAAATCCTTTATAAGTTTTAATGTTTTTAACTGGTGGTTTGTGTAGTTGATCATCAATAATAATTGCCACTATTAATAATATGATAAAAACTATTATGAATGTTGTTGCTGAAGAGTTATACAATCCCATTTATTATTATTATATATATAAATATTTTTTTATTTTGTTATGTTTTATTTAAAAAGCTTTAGTAAGTAACTATGCTTGGTTTTTTTTCTAAAAAAACACAATTATGATAATATATATTTGTTTAAAAAAAAATATCATTGATTAAATATCTGAATGATTGTTCCTCCGATAACACAAAGTATATTATCAGTTCAATTTTTTTTTTTTTTTTTACAAAAAAAAAACACATTGACTTGCAATTTTGTTTTCTTTGAATTTTTACTTTAATATATTCATCTATTGATCATCTGGTTTATGTTTACCTTCATTTATTAAAATCTGATATTGAACAGGAACACTTCTTTGACTTTTAATGAATGGAACTTCATAATAAGCAACACCTTTGATAATCATTGTGAACTCATATTTACTTATTTCCTTCCATTGAGCATATTTCTTATCCTTTCTTGGTGGTGGTGTTGGTGGGGTATGAGTAGAAGTTGAATTGGATACTATAGAAGTTAATGTTGATGATTCAACACTAGATGTCTCTGTAGTGGTTTTAGTTGCAGTTGATGTGACAATTTTATTACTAGTAGAAATTACAGTTGAAGAGTCAAATGACGGTTTAATAGAAGTGGTTTTTGTGGCTGTCTTTGTTGTTGTAGAAGTTTTAGTATCTTTAGAAGATGATACTTTGCTAGGATACAGAGTGATTGTTGTTTTCCCAGTAGGAATTTTTTTGTCTTGCTTTAGATAAGTTTCTTTCACTCAAT
>LXPE01000012.1:217359-246711 GCA_001664025.1 Hanseniaspora valbyensis NRRL Y-1626
GTGAAGTAAGTTGTTACTGTGTTTCAGATTTTAATAATATCGAGTACTATGAAACTTCAAAAAATATGAATGACGATAAAGTTGTTATCAAAAAAGATGAAAAAAAAGAAAATGTTGAAAAGAATACTGAAACTTACAATCCCTTCTTGAAAACTTTTGCCGGTGTTGATACTTATGATCATGAATCTTCTACGTTTGTAGATTTTGTAAACATTCAAACTTGTAATAGCATTAATGGTGATATTAGACAAGAAGACATTGATATTGAAAAAGAAAAAAATATTTTACAAGACCTTGCTTTAGATATGGCTCCAAAAACAAATTTATTAAACAAATTTGTCCATTTGGCCAATGAAAATAAACAACTAAATGAACATCTAGTTTCATCTGACTCTCAAAAATTGACTCCTTTCTTTGCTGAAGAAAAAATTAGAACATATGATAACTCTTATAACTGGATAAAAGAAGATTTCTTTAAAATTGCTGTTACTCCAAATTTTTCTGATATTGAAGAATTCACTCAATTAAGAATTTCAAATTTATTGAAAAACAATAAAATATCCAAAACAATTTTGAACCAGTTTGATTCTATTTTGAGATATTACAATAAATCTATTGAATCTTTAATGCAATTCTTTGTGATGAATGCTAAGGAAAGTGAATGTTACTACAGTGAACCACGTTGTGATAGTAATGTCACTCTTTTTGATGTTGACGATTATAGATCAAGCAGTGTTGAAACTTTTGAATTGTTAGGAGAATCATTAATTCCAATTGATATTGATCTTGAAAAAAACTCTTCAACCCATTGTAGAAATCAATGTTATATGGTCATATTTGATGAATTGGACAGTGAAATTTTGGATATTGTAAAAGAATGGTTAACTTATGATAACAATGTTATTTGTTGTTTCAATTGTGATAATGTTGATGATATTTACCCTTTATCTTTACAATTACAAGACATTTACAAAAAACATTCATCTTTCTTTGCAACTTTAAGATTGTTACCAATTTCTCCAAAGACAGATTCAGAAGATGTTGTTAAATTCATTTACAATAAACTTGGATATGATATTTCAGCAATCATGAACTTAGCTAAGAATATTGATATGAACGAATTAAGTGATTTGATATCCACTGAAAAATCTAAATTGCCATTTATTACTGCAACTACTACTATATTATCTGAATTCTCAAATTTGAAAAACTTTATCAATTTAATCAAGAATTCTCAAAAAAATATCTCTCACATTCAATATGAAACTTTAAACTCTGGATTTAAAGAATTATCAAGTTTCATCAATATAAAACAAGATTTGAAATTGACATTAACAAATACATTTAATGATTGTGTTGAAGACAATGATTTCAAAAACAACTTATTAAACAATAACATTTTAGTGACTGTTTCACCGTTAGCAGAAGTTAGCTTACCAAAACCAACTTATTCAACTTTTGAAAAATTGTCTACAAATTTCAATGGTGATTTATTAAGAGACTCTTTATCTCCAGAAAACTTAGTTGCCATTACTGGTTTTGCAGAATTAGGTCCTTTAGGTAATGCTTCAACAAGATGGGATTATGAAAAAAACTACAGTAAATTTTCTATGGAATCTATAATCCAATTGTCTTTGATTATGGGTCTTATCAAATATGATACAGCTACATCTGGATTCAAAGATTCAAAGACTAATGAAACTATCAATATGAAAGATGTTCAAAATTATGAACCATACATTTTGAAACATACTGGTGTAAGAATCATGGATGAAAGTGTTATGGGATATGATCCAAATAGTAAAAAAATGTTACAAGAAGTTGTCATCATGCAAGACTTTAAGATTGTTGTTCCTGAAGAAACAATGTTACAATATAAACTTGAAAACAGTGAAAATAGTGTCTCTATAGTTCCTAAATATGAAGATGGAAATGATGAATCCCATAACATGTTTGAAATCACTTTCAAACCAGGTAACAAGTTATATTTACCAAAGGCTTTGAAATTTGATAGATTTGTCGCTGGCCAAATTCCAACTGGTTGGAATCCATCTTATTATGGTATCTCTGATGATATTATAGAACAAGTTGATAGAACCACATTGTTTAGTTTGATTTCTACTGCAGAAGCTTTAATAACATCTGGAATCACTGATCCTTATGAACTTTACAAATATATGCATGTATCTGAAGTTGGTAATTGCTCTGGTTCTGGTGTTGGTGGTTTAAAATCCCAACAAAAGATGCAAAAGACTAGATTTATGGATGGAAATGTTCAAAATGATATTTTACAAGAAACTTTTATCAATGTTATGTCTGCTTGGGTCAATATGCTTCTTTTATCTTCAAGTGGTCCAATAAAAACACCAGTTGGGGCTTGTGCTACTGCTTTGGAAAGTTTAGATTTAGGTTATGAAACAATCATGTCTGGAAAAGCTAGCATGGTTCTTGTTGGTGGTTGTGATGATATTGTTGAAGAGACAAGTTATGAATTTGGTGCTATGGGTGCAACTTCTAATTCAGATAAAGAAATTAAAGCAGGAAGAAATCCTAAAGAAATGTGTAGACCAATGACTAGCAGTAGAAATGGATTTATGGAGTCACATGGTTCTGGTATTCAAGTTCTTATGAGAGGTGATTTGGCTATTAAAATGGGTCTTCCAATATTTGGTGTAGTAGGTTTCACTACAATGAATGCTGATAAGATTAGTAAATCTTTGCCTGCTCCAGGAAAAGGTGTCTTGACTGCTGCTAAAAAATCCACTTCAAAGGTATACTCTTCTAGAAAACTTGATCTGAAATATAGAAAGAGACATATTGAAAAGCTTGATTCAAATGATGCTTATACTAGAAAATATTGGAATGTTGACTTTTACAAGAACGATGCAAACATTTCTCCAATTGAAGGTGCTTTATCTGTATTTGGTTTAAATGCTAATGATATCACTGCAAACACCTGTCACGGAACTTCAACAAAAGCTAATGATAAAAACGAATCTAATATTGTCAATACTATCATGAAACAGTGCAACAGAAAGCCTGGTAATTTACTTCCAATAGTTGCACAAAAGGCAATCACTGGTCATCCAAAAGCTGCTGCTGGTGCATGGATGATTAACGGTGCTTTACAAATATTCAAAGATTCTATAATACCTGGAAACTTTAATGCTGATAATGTAGATGGCAATTTGACTAAGGATAATGATTATTTATTGTTTAATAAAGAAAATATTACAGGTTTAGAAACAATTAAGTCAATAATGGTCACCTCATTTGGTTTTGGACAAAAGGGAGCTTTAGCTCTTATCATAAATCCAAACTATCTTTTAGCTACTTTAAATGAAAATGAATTAAATGAATATATGAATAAGTTTGACCATAGATACAATAAAGCAAACTCTCAATATCAACATAGAATATTATACAATACAATTTTCCAAGAAAAAAATAGTAAACCTTTTGAAAGCATGGCTGATGAAGATGTTTATTTAGATAGTGAATTAAGACTTTAAAATAAAATCAAAAAAAAAAGTAAAATATTTTATATAAAATAGATTTTGATATATATTAAGCAAATTCTTAAACCTAATAAAAATTCAAGGTTTTTTTTTTTTAAAAAAAATAAAAAAAAACTTACATCTTACGTGTATAAATTGTTTTAAAAATTTTCAATACTAAGTTTTAATGAAAAAAAAAAAAAAATAACAATATTTCAAATAACAACACTTTTAAAAGGAACGAGATTATGTTTTTTTTTGTTTTTTTTTTTCAGAAAAAACAATATATACATACTAAATAATTGCAAAAAAAATCCAAGCATAATCTAAGTACATACAAACAATATATATATATATTGTATATTCATTACATCAACATAAATATAATGACAGAGCAAAAAACTCAAAACTCTAATACTTATCCTATAGCAGAGTTTCCATTAAGGGAAAGTTTTGAACAAATAGATTCAATAGATTCAAACAAAGCTCCTATTGCTATTGATTTTGGAAGTTATGAAGTTAAAGCAGGTATAGAACCATCTAAACCTTTGCTAAAGTTTCCTACTATGGTCGCAAAAGTTAGAGATAGAGTAAATTCAGTAACCCATTCCTTTGTCGGTAATGATTTATTTTTAAATAGTTCTTTTTATAAAGATGCCAAATCGCCATTTACTGATTCATTTATAAACAATTGGGAATATACTGAAATTATTATGGACTATATTTTAAGCAACTTGACAACTGGAAACAATGAAAGCCCAATTTTAATCAATGAACCTTTAGCAACAATCTCCCAACAAAGATCAAATTGGTGTGAGTTATTATTTGAAAGTTATAACAGTGTTAATGAGGTTACATTTGGAATTGATTCTTTATATGCTTACTATGGTTTAGCTGGCAATAATGCTTTTAAGAAAAATGGAATTATAATAAACAATGGTAATGCTAGCAGTAATGTTATACCAATTTTAAATGGACAAGCAGATTTGAGCAAATCACAAAGATTAGATATTGGTGGTGATAAATTAAAGACATATTTAAATAGATCTTTACAATTAAAATACAATACAACTTTTACTGATCTTCAGATAAATGATTTATTCCATAAATATTCATATGCAGCTTTAGATTTTAAACAAGAATCAAAGGATATGCTTAGCAATATTGATATATTAGAAAAAAAAGACATTACAATTCAATTAGATTACAAAGAGCCTGAAGTTATAATTAAAAGTGAAGAACAATTAAGACTGGAACATGAAAAGAAACAACAATTAGGTTTGAAATTACAGGAACAAGCTAAAATCAAAAGAGAAGAGAAATTCAAAGAAAAACAAGAAGATTATTTGTATTACACAGAAAAATTAGAAAATGATTGGGCTGATTTATCCAAAACAGAACTTATTAGGGAATTAGAATTTGCAGGTTTTGAAGATGAACAGGATTTCAAGAAATATATGAAAAGCTTAGTTAATAGTATTGAAAAGGCAAAGAATAATGATGAGGATGGTGATGAGGAAGAAGAACCAGTAGAACCTGATACATCTTTGATAGATATTCCTGATGCTGATTTAACTCCTGACTTATTAAAACAAAAGAGAGCTCAAAAATTACAATTAGCTGGGTTTAAAGCTAGACAATTGAATAAATTAGAAAAATTAAAAAGAAAGGAAGAACTTGAACAAGCCATTGCAAAAGACACAAAATGGAGGGAACAAGATTTGAAGTCTTGGCTAAAAGATAAACATGGGAAATTAAAAACATTATTGGAAGCTAGAAAGGATAAAATCCAATTGAAAAAAGAATTGAAAGATAGAAAGTCTGCAATAAATCAACAAAAAATGAAAAACTTGACATCATTGGTAGATGAAGATACAAAAGATGCAAATGAAGGTGGTGGTAGAGGTGCTAATAAGAGAAATAGATTAGCTGTTACAATAGATAATGACCCTAATGATACTTTTGGTGCTAATGACAAAGATTGGGAAATTTACAATAAACAAAATGAAATTTTAGATGATCCAGTAAAGATTGATGAAATGTTAGTTGCTGAGTTCAAGGAAATTGTTAGATTAGAACAATTGCTACTAGAGTATGATCCTGAGTTTAGTGAAGAACATACTTTAAATCATCAACTAGATAATTCATGGAGAAAATCCATAATGCATAGATTTTTAAGGGGTCCTAATAAATACAATGATACATTGAGAGAGCATAACCAAATCCATTTGAATATTGAAAGAATTAAACCTATAGAAACTTTATTCAATCCATACATGCAAGGACTTCCCCAAATAGGTATTACAGATATTTGTAGAAATATAATTTTAGGTAAAAAGGCAAGACTTGGTAATGTAGAAACAGAAATTTGTGAAAATATTTATTTGACCGGTGGTGTTAGTAATACAAAAAATTTAAAACAAAGAGTTGTCAAAGAATTTGAATCTTGGTTGCCAACAGATACTAATGTTGATGTACATATGAGTGAAACACCTTCATTAGACTGTTATAATGGTATGTTAGCTTTTTCAAAGAGTAATTATTATAAAGACAGTATACTAAGCAAGAAAGAATACTTGGAAAAAGGACCTGAATATTTAAAAGAACATAAATTGAGTAATGTTTTAGATTTTTAAAAAAAAAAAACACACAATTTTTAAAACAAGTTATATATATATATATATATGTTATTACTAATCTTTTTTATTTTTTTTAGCTTTTGGATTAATACCTTTCTTTTTCAAACTATCCTTCTTAGATTTTTCAATATATTTTTCATCTTCACTGTCATCAAATTCAGCAAAGTCATCAGCAATAATACCTTCAACCTCAAGTTCTTTTTGAGCAATGTATTCTTTTTCTTTAGCAGAAGACTTGTTATCATCGAATTTAGATGGACCAGTCTTGACAAATTTTGCAACAAAAAAACCATCAACATTATAAGCATGTGGATAATATCTTCTAGCTAATGATACAGATTTATGGAATTTTTTACCTCTATAACTAGTGAAAGCTTCTTTACCAATGGCTAAACCAGTATCAACTAACTTAACATTTGGTCTTTTTCTTAAAGCATAATCAATAACAGCTTCATCTTCATCAACAGCAACAGAACAAGTGGAATAAACAATGACACCACCAGTTTTAGAATTATAGTCAACAGAGTCAATAGCAGATAATAACAATTGCTTTTGTAAATGAGGGATATCAATGAAATCTTTTGGTGTTCTATTCAACTTAACGTTTGGATCTTTACCAATAACACCAGTACCAGTACATGGAGCATCTAAAAGAATTCTATCAAAACCACCAATAACTTTAGGGAATTCTCTAGCATCATAATTACAGACAATAGTGTTGGTACAACCTAATCTGTGGATGTTAGCAATTAAAGATTTAGTTCTCTTAGCATTGAAATCATTTGCAAAGACAACACCGGTATTTTTCATCATAGCAGAGATATAAGTAGTCTTACCACCTGGAGCAGAAGCCATATCCAAAATTCTTTCATTTTCTTGTGGATCTAAAGCAATACATGGCAAGAAAGAGGAAGCAGCTTGCAAAATATATTGACCTGATAAGTATTCCGGAGTAGCACCAACTGGGATATTGGATTCAAAAATTTGTAAACCAGTCTTTGACCAGTTACCTGGAATAGGTTGTAGATTGACACCTCTGTTGACTAAACTTTGTGCAAGATCTCTTCTCTTAGTCTTTAAAGTGTTCGTTCTGATAGTAATTGGTCTGGCAACTTCATTACTTTCAAAAAATTCAATAGCTTCTGTTGGAGAGAATAATTGGAATAATTTTTCAGCTAAAAATTCAGTGTAACCAAAGTATTTGACAATATCTTTTAATAGTCTATCAGTATATTGAGATCTAGATTTAGTTGGATCAGCAAATTGTTGAAAGTTTTCCAAGATTTTAACAATTTCTAGCATTCTAGTTCTAGTAGTGGTTAAATCTTCAGTTTCTTCTAATTCTTCATCCTTCAATAGAACATCAGTGATTTTATCTTGTAGATTTTCTTCTTTCAATTCCATTTCAGCTTCTTCTTCAATTTGTTTGTCTCTTTTATCTAATTTAGCAGATAATTTTTCAATATTGTTCATATTTAATTTTTCAATATCATCATCAGAATATTCATCATCATCAGACCATTTGATACCTTGGTTATCAGATTCTTCTTCATTTTCATATTCTTGTTCTAAATCAAATTCATCTTGTAAATCTTCATCATCTTCATCAGAATTGACTTTTTCTTCTTCATAATCTTCTTCTTCATCAAATAAAGCTTTACTAGATTTGGCTAAAGCATCATAATCGACTTCTGGTAATTCATCACCTTCAGCTTCAACTTTTTCTTCTTCAGCTGTAACTTCAGGTTCTTTAGATTCTTCTGCAACTTGTTTAGATTTCTTTGATTCTTTGAAATCTTTCTTTGGTTCTTTGAAATCCTTTTTTTGTTTTTTGGATTTTTTAGAATCTTCTTTAACATCTAAAGATCTTTTTTTATTAGAATCTCTCTTTTTGTCTTTAGATTTATTCTTTCTGTTGTTAAAGTCATCCAAACTTGGTGGATCCCTTTGTCTATTTTTCAATTGTCTACTACCCATTATGTATTATATATTAATATAGAAGTGTAAGTTGGTTTTCATTAATTTCTTTGAGAACAAAATTCATTTTGTTTTTTAAAAGAAAAATATTTGTGTAATTAAGAAGCAGAAAATTTTACAATATTAAAAATAATAATAAAAAAAAAAAGAAATTTTAAAATTTTACATAAGGAAAAATTCAAAAGCATATCTCAATTAGGAAATACCAGAATATTTTTTTTTGTATATTTTTACTTTTTATTTTAGCCAATCTCGTGAAAAATAAAAATAAAAAAATCAAAAAAGAAATTTTCTTTTTTGCCTTCTTCTTTGCTCATTAAAAAAAAAAATAATAGTAAGTATTTTTTTTAATAAAACTATAAAATTTTTTTAATTAATAATATACATTTAGTAATGAGACTTATATTAAATATATATAATATTATTAGAAACCTGTAGAAGATCAATTATTCTTTGTTTCTTCTTTAATACAAAAATTTTATTTTAAAAAAATGGCTATTGATCCAATTACACATATCAGTTTTGATAAATATATAATTATTCAATTACCAAATGAGTTATACAAAATTTATAATACTTTCACTGAAGTTATAGGTTTAGGTAAATATGGTTCATTTTATAGTAAAGATATTGTTGGGTATCCATATGGTACTGTTTTTGATATAGAATATGAAGAAAATGATACTGAAGATCAAAACAAGAAACAAAAGGGTAAAAAAGAAGAAACCCCAGGTGTAGCGATCCCAAGAAAGGATGACACTGCTCAATCTTTAGAAATTACTGATGATATTTTGTCAAACAATTTCAATTCAGAAAGTAATAGATTATTAATTGATCAAGGCTCTAGTATTCAAAAGTTGAGTAATGAAGATATTGAATTATTGAAAGAACAAAATACAAGAGCTGATAAATTGATTTCAAATATTATTTCCAATAATGGTAATTTCCAATTAAAGACTAAACAATCTCAACAAAAATATTTAATAAGAAAGTTTAGAAAATTCTCCAAATGTTTTAAAGTTGAAAGATGTACTCCTCAAAATTTATTGAAATTTTTAATGGATAAGAATGATTTACTAAGAATTAATGATATTTCTTTAGAGTCTATAGCTTTACAATTAAACTTGAGTAATATACAACCAAATGGAAATTATTTAGTCATGGATGAAACAGGTGGTTTTTTGATTTACTCTATTCTAGAAAGAATGTATGGTGGTAAAGAAGATGATGAAACAAAGAACGGTACTATAACAATTATAACAGAAACTGAGCATCCTCAATTAGATTTGTTGAAATACAGTAATTACTCAGATGAATTTTTGAAAAAGACTATTAAATACATTTCTGTTATGGAATTATTGAAACCTCAAAATGAAGAATTTGTTAGAGCTGAATTTTTGAGAATAAATGAAGATTTAAATATAAATGAATTATTAGCTTTAAAAGAAAGAAGTCCACTCCAGCAAAGAAAAGTCAATTGGTTTGAAAGACAAATGAGTTTAATTAAAATAAGCAATACTGTAGATTACTATGATGCCTTGGTTCTGCAAACTGATTTTGAATTGAAAGAGCTTGTTGATAGAATTAGCAAATATGTTAAACCAGGTTCTCCTATAGTGGTGTTCTGTAAGTTTAGAGAGCCATTGTTAGATCTTTCTAATGAGTATTTGATGAAAAATTTGAACTTTTTGAATGTTAAAATTTTACAAACTTCTTGTAGACCATACCAAACAAAAAGAGGTAAAATTCATCCTTTAATGACAATGAAAAGTAATGGTGGTTGGTTATTATCTTGTATCAAGGTTATTTATCAAGATATAAACTCAGTTGATAAGGAGTAATCAAATCAATAAAATTTATATATTTGTGTTTATATGTTTTTTTTTTTTAATACTACTATTATTATTTACAAGTATCAAACATTTTAGCTATTTGGCTATGTTTTCTGTATCCATAAACTCCTCTTATTTTATCATTGCTATCTGACCATTTCAAAACTGCCCAGACTTTAGGATCTAAATTAGAGTTGATATATTCAAATTGTTCAATTTCACCAAGTTCATAAAAGAAAGAATCACAATATTTTGACCAAATTTTAACAAAATTCTCGTAAAATTCAAGATTCCCAAATAATGCCAAAGAAGGTTCATATTTTTTCACAGATGTGTTTAAATAAGGCAGGAATGAATGTAATATGTAGGGTGGATTGCTAATTATCATATCAATTTTTTTTTCTGCTGACGATGCAATCAATTTATTTAAAAGTTTTAAATCAGGATTGAGTATATCTCCTTTAATAAATTCAACATCTTCTAAAGAGTTTATTTTTTTGTTTTCATTTGCTAAATTTATACAAGAATCACTTATATCTACACCAAAAACATTAAACATTGTGTTTGATTCTTTTATTGATAGTGATATACATCCTGACCCTGAACAAAGATCTACAATATTTATTTTTTTGTTAATATCTTGAGATTGATAATTTTGAAAAATTTTCGTATTTATAAAATGGCAAAATTCATCTGTCTCCCATCTCGGAATTAAAACATTTGGCCTACAATTTATTGTTAAATCTTCACCAAAAGGTTGATTTTTGAGAATATATTGCAAAGGTTTACCTTTGAATCTTTCTATAACTGCTTTTGCAAGTTGAATATTTTGATTTTTAAAATGTTTTTCTAACCAAATGAGTTCTTGTTTGGCATCTTGTAAATTTCTGCATTGTGGTAGCATATATGGTAAAAGAGGATTTATAAGCCTAGCCTTTTGTATCATTCTATAAGAAATTCTCATTATATATATATATACTCTTTTATTTAACAAAAAATAAGTTAATATTGTCAAAGAAACATGAATACTAAGTATGTATCCTAGTTGGTTATATTAAATAAATCAACCTTTTATGTTCAAAACAAATCAATATCAATTTCAAATTGATAATAATCTGTGTTTATGAATTTTTTTTTTTGTTAAGATTTGACCGGAGTTAAAAATATTAACGTGTTTCTTCTCCTTTTTTTAAAAAAAAACCAAAACATGAAAGCAAAAATATAAACAAGAACAATGATCCCAGCAAAAAAAAAATTAAAAAAATACACATTCATATGCAATTGAATTTAAAAAGAAATAACAAATACATTCAATATATTTTAACTTAATAAATTTAATTGGATCTACAAGATCTATTATTATACAAGAATTAAAGGTAAAAAACTATATATGTATATATATATATATATTATATGAAGCAAATAAATATTAAAACCAAAAAAAAAAAAAATAAGAGAGAAAAAATACTTTGTTTTACTTTTTTTTTTTTAATTTTTTTTTAGTTCTGTCTTTTATTATCATTATTATTTATTTTTTTGAAAAAAATTAAAATATAGCAGGATTTAATTATAAATCAATTATTATTATTCATGTATCATTTATTCATCATATCTCGCTCTCTTTTTCTTAAATCATTCACAAATTTGAACATTGAATCCATAGGACTTTCAACTTTGTTGATTCTTTGATACAGCATTAAAGTTTTCAAATTCGTCATAACATCAGCTAATTGTAACTGTTTTAACGCATTTGTATGTGTATTATATTCTTCGTTTAAATTAAAACATTGATTTTTCTCTTTTATGAAATCAGTAATTAATTCACTATTTGACATACTCTCTTTATTTTTATCAGAATTGAATGAATTGTTTTTTTTAGTAGTCAAATTAGTATCAATTTTATAGTTTGGAAAGGGTAAACTATCGTTTTTATTTTTATCTGTTAAATTATTTTCATTATTTTCGTTGTCATTAGTACTATCAAATTTTCTTTTTGTAGACTTCTTTTTGTCCAAATTTCTATCTATAATGAATTGAAGAAGCTGGTCCAATTCTTGATTTTGATTCAAATGTTTTAATGAAAGAGCATTTTGAGAAGCGAAAGATTCACTTTTCACTCTAACAAGTTCTAAAAACTCAATCTTCAACCATGAATCAAAAATAACTTTCGCATTAAATCTTTTAATTGTTCTTGAACCATCAGGGTAATGTTTCATAATAGTAAATTCATTACTCTCAACATAAATTGTCCCATTATTCAAAACTTGTGCTTTTAAATTATTTATAAACATTTCAACTTCAGCATTAACCATGTTGTTTATCCAGCCTTTAACAAAGAAAAGAAATGTTAATACTGAAAGTTCAAAAGTTCTAATTTTAACATTGCTAGAGATAGGAGAAATTGCATAATGAACAGAACCATAGGGAGCAAACATTTTGTCTATAACCATAATTGATTGTTCAACTCTCTTTGAATACTCTTTTTTGTTATCAGAATTTCCTTGTTCCGATATAGCTTGCTTTACAGATAAAGAGACCATATTTAAAATTTCATAAATTCTTAAAATCGCCATATTAGAAAGATATTTTCTTACCCAATATGAAGGAGGTTTAAGAATGGATACTGATGTTGGCAAAGGTTTTGGAACTATGAAACTTCTAGTTTCATCAGATACCAAAGGAAGAAGATGTACAGGAACTCTTAACGGTTGAAAAGATTTGTTATTATTGTTGTTGTTATTGTTGTTGTTGTTGTTGTTAGGAATATTGTTTTCATTATTTTTAGTACTATCATTATCCTGAGACTCTATTTTTTGTTTCTTATTATTATATCCATTCATCATACAAACAAGAATATTTAATTTTTTTTTAGTGGTTTTTCTATTAAATCTATTTATACAGGTCTTGTAAGTTAATGAAACAGAAGAAATAGAATTTTAAAAAAGAGTTTCTTTTCGTTCTGTTCTTGGTTGTTCATATATATTTTACATACATTATTTAAAACAATGAAGCAGGAAAAGAAAAAAAAAGAACATATTATTGTTTCTTGTTGAAAGATTAATTAGATACCGCTTTTGTTTTAAGCGAAGTTAAGATTGAAGGAGGAAAAAAAAAATATATATATATATAAAATAAATAAAAAAAAACAATTAAATTTTAAGTTATGCGGATATAAATATATTATCTCTCCTATTTAAATTTTTTTTTATAATATTAACAGAAAACTAACGGTTATGTTGATTGATCAATTTACTTCTTTAAATTAGTTATAGATGAAGTATACATTGATGTGATATTGATGTAATATTATTTATAACTTTATATATATATATTCTCATTTTTGATTAATTTGAATGAATACATAAGATTCAATAAGAAGATGTTTTTTTTTTTATTATCCTGTGAAAAACTCCTTTTCATAATATTAATTGTTTTTTTAACGTTATTAAAAATATACAAATCATATGATTGATATATGAACTAAAAATAAGAATTTAGTACAGTAAATAAACTAAATAAAATAACCAATTATACACTGAAATTTCTACATACAACCTAATACATATAATAGTAGTAATAATATCTTTATTATTATTCCATTTTGTATATTATGCTTCCATCAGATGAATATATTATTCTTCTAGGTAGTTTTTCTCTAGGAAGAATTTTCTTTTCTTTTTTAGCTTTATCTTCATTGGTATTTAATTCATCTTCTTCTGTAGCATTATTGGCTACAGTATTGCCTTCAAGTTCCTTTTGTTTATCACCTCTATTAGCACCAACTCTTCTTTTCAATAACTTGTTTAGCACTAGTCTTTTTTCTTCTTGTACTTTTCTTTCAGCTAAAGCTCTTCTCATTCTCAGTCTTTCTTCTCTTACTAAATCTTTATCATCTTCAATTTCATCTTCGTTTTCATCTATAACTTTACTTTCTTCTTTTTCAAAATCTTCTTCTTCTTCCCCATCTTCATCATTATTTTCTTCACCTTCCTCTACTTCCTCTTCACCTTCCTCTACTTCCTCTTCACCTTCCTCTACTTCCTCTTCACCTTCTTCTATTTGTTTTGTTGATGCTCTAGAACTTCTCTTTGGAGTAGGAATAAAATCTTCCTCTTCTTCATCTTCTTCTTCTCGATCATCAGCAATCACGAAATCAGCATCGTTATCTTCATTCTCATCAGATCCTTCCTCCTCTTTTTCATCATCATTAAAATTTTCAAAATCTTCATCGCTGCTACTAGCTTCCTTATATGAAACAACTTTTCTTCTTTTGTTTGTTCTTTCAGAAAATTCATAGTCTGGTTGTTTAGTCTTTGCAGAATTTCTTGATCTTGTACTTCTTGTGCTCATTTTAATATTAAGTAAATGTGTATATATAAACAGAAAGTTAATTATTAATATAGTAATTTAATAAGTTTTCTGTTGTACGCTTTTTATTGGTTATAATTCAGTTTGTGTTTTGTTCAAAATCTTGATTTGTTAAATATATAAACATTTGTGGTGCTATTTTTTTTTTTTACAAAATCTTAAAAATTCATATTTACAAATCGAAAGGTGGGAGAAAGAAAGAAAAACGGAGAAAAAAAAAAGAAGCATAAGGGGAGATTAAAATTATCAAAGTATATGATAAAGTTTAAAAGAGAAACCATATTAAATTACATTTCTAACTTTCCTTTTTTTTAATTGAATATTTAAATCATCTTTTTTTTAAAAAAAAAATGAAAGTTTTGTATTGCAAATCTGGGTGCTATCTGCATCCCACAAAAAAATTAACAGATAATATCAAAGGTTTCATTATCTTATTCAGAGACGACATTAGTGCTTCTCCCCATCTAGGTTTTGTAGCTGAAAATGATATTTCTTCTACTATGGTTGAACATTTAAATAAATTAGATTTATATTTCATTAAAAATAGTATTATAGACTATCAAAATAATAGTGCTAATGTTGCCACAAATGTATCTGTAGACATGTCTGGTCTTTACTACAACATATCTTTAGATTCCATCCATATAATCCAATTTAGAAGACCATCTAAGTTTTACAAGGGGTCTATATTTTTGAAATTACTTAATGACAAAGAATTTGTTATTTTTTTGCATGATGATGTTAGTGAGTCTACCAAATACATTAAAAACTACAAGACAAAGATTCAATATAATCCTTTTAATGAACATGACATTTACTGGGGTGGCGAAGATTTGAAAAAAAGTTTATTAAAAATTACTCCAATGATGAAAAATGGGGAGAATGTTTTTTTGTTGAATAGTAAACCTAAAAAATTTGGTATAAACACTACTACCAATTCTTCTTCAAATTCCCAAGCTAAAAAAGAAACAAAATCTTTATGGGATACATGGGAAAGCACTAAATGGTCTTTATTTGCTAAATTTGCCGATTTGTCTGTGAAAGTAACAGATAAAGAAAATCTTAAGAAAGTTCAATCAAATGAAAATGTGAAATGGGTTTTGAACAAGATCCAGGAAATAACTCCACAAGAATCTAAAGATTTCTTATACAATCAACAACAATACTTGAAACTTTGGGCTGACAAGGTCCTCACTGATAACAAGAAATTGTCTAAAATTAGAGAATATGAAAATAATAGTGAAAAGTTTGTTTATTCAAAACCTAGACAATCACTAACTGATCTTTCAGCTATAATTGATGAAGAGGGATACTTGAAGATTACAACTTTTGAATTGCGTTCTCTTATGAGTTCTCAAAATGCTTCCAAAGATATCCGTTATTTCATTTATCCAATTCTGCTTAACATGTATCCATTTGAATCTTGTTTTGCTTCCAGAGAGGAAGCTTATAAACATTTATCTGCGAAATATGAAGAACTTCCACTTCCAGAAAATAAAGAACACAATTTCCAAATTTTGAAAGATGTCTATAGATTATCATCAGCTCATCCAATGTTTTTACAAAATTCATTAGAGCTTGAAGAACCTGAAGAAGAAAATGGTGATGATTGGGTATTGAAAAATTCACATTTAATCAAAGTGAATAAAATTTTACAAAAACTAACCAATGATGGAGTTGGGTATGTTCAAGGCATGTCTGATCTGCTTGTTCCAATATATATAATGTATCCAGATGATGAAGTCACAGTTTACTATTGTTTGAAAGGATTGTTTGATATTGTTGGTCTAAGGGCAAATTTCAGGGAGGACCAGAGTGGAATAACTTCAACTTTGGAGTTTGTTTCTAATCTTGTTGAGATTTTGATACCTGATTTGATGAAAAAATTGAGAGATATAAGCGGTGATAATTTTGTATTTGTTTATAGAATGATTCTTGTTTTATTCACCAGAGAGACTTTTGCTAAAGGGGAAGGTAATGAGGAAAAAGAAAATGAACAATTGATGAGATTATGGGATTATACTGTTTCAGGATATAGAAAAATTCCACAAGTCTGGATCATCTTGGCTATATTGAATTCAAGTAAAGAACAAATTTTAGCTGTTGAGAGATTTGATGAGTTGTTTATTTATTTCAACTCTTTGAAAATTGAAGATACTGATGAGTTATTACAGATGAGTGATTGGTTGTTTTTGAAATATTTTGAGACTGTTAAAAGATTTGATGTTGAAAGATTAAAATGGCCAGATGTTGATGATAAGGAGAATATTGATCCATTAGGCGTTAAAATGAGAAGTTTATTAGATCAACCTATGGATTAGACATTATTTAAATAATAATATATATAGAGTATTAAAAAAAAAAAAAAAATTAATATAATTATTGATATTTAAAAAAGAAATAATGTTCTTACTGTTACTACTTTTATATTTTTTTTATTTAAAGAAGAATTAAGGGTTGTTTGTATGCTCTCTGTTGTAATTACCACTATAATTGTTCTTTCTCTTAAATCTCATTTCTAATTCTTCCAAAGTACCAGCTGCAGGGTTTTTTTCCAACTCCAGAATAGCTTTGTTTCTTGTAGAAGTCAATTCTTTGATTGGTTGTGGATCCAGTCCCAACAATACACATCTGTTATAATACGATATAAACTTGTCAATACCAAATTTCTTCATGAATTTATCATGTCTATCTCTCCAAGACAGTGGTGTATGTTGTGGGAATTTTGAACTCATTTGTTTAAAAAATTTTCTTGTTGTAGGACCTTTTGTTCCATTACATCTAAATTTTGCAAAATTTGGAATTTCATTAGCAGATGGTTCATTTCCTTCTTCTTCTCCATTTTTACATTCAATATTTGGGTTTGTGTCAATATAAGTTTCATTTTCATTTAAAACTTTTGTATAATATTCCAATTCAAATTGTTTTAATGGTTCAATATTGAGTGGATCAATTTGAGTATCTAAAGTATTATTGTAAGTTAAATAGAAAACACATTTCACTGCTAATGCTATTAAATAATCTTCTTCTGCAGTAAACGATTTTTTGACACCACCAGGAAGTTGAGTAGTTTTAATATAATCTCCTTCAGAATCAGTGAGAAGATCACCTGTCTTTGGGTTTATCTCATAAACATAATCCAAATCTTTTAAAAGAGTATTAAAAAATCTTGATCTTATAGAATTTCCTGTATGTGAAGATAAAACATCACCTATTCTTTGGTATAGTTTATGTGTCATTTTCAAATGGGGGTTTCTTCTAACATATTCTTTAATCAATTCATCTTCTTCTGGTGTGAATATTGATCTGCTTAATCCTTTGATTTCAGCAGGAATATAAATTTTTTTCTTTTTTTTAGGTGGCTCAGTTGCATCTTCTTCTAGATTGGTTTCTGTTGGTTTATTTACTAAAGCATTAATTTGTTCATCCTGCAGGTATGGTGCTTTTGCCTTTTGAATGTCAAATGGAGTAAGATCATTGATTGGTTTATTGTTTTCAGGTTCATATGGGGTGAATATAAGTTTTTTTGGTCCAGGAGATTGTTCTTTTTCTGTTAGAATTTGTATTTCTAAATTGCTGTCAGTTGTGTCTGGTTCCATGATCATCTGTTCTATTTCTATTAAACTTTCTACTTGTCTTTCTTGAAATTCAGATTCTGTGAAAGTAGTTTTATGAATATTTGGTTCTATTGTTGAGGTATCAATATCATGAAAATTTTTTTGTTCAGTTTCGTTAGATTCTACTTCTTCTGCTTCTTGTGGCGATAAAGGCTGTCCTTGGGTATCTGCTTGTTCCTTCAAAGCTTCTTCAACATGCTTCTTGCTTTCTTCATGGATAGCTTCAAGAATATTGAAGTTATCATCTTGTTCTTCGTCAGCTTCAATTGCAGCCATCATCATCTCATCTAAAAGATCTTCGCTAATCACTGAAACGTTTTGTGCCTCTTCTTCGTCGTCATCATCTTCTTCTTTCTCTTTTTCTCCTTCAATGTTGTAGCTATTATAATTATCTGACATATCAGTAGTAACATCACCAACTTCATCATCTTTTTCTAAATCTCTAGCAGTCTCAAATACTATTTCACTATTGGTTTCCTCATTGTTTGAAACCTCCCTTTCAGAACCAATATTTTTAGATCTCAACAGACCTTTAAAAAAACCTTTAACATGATTCATTTCAAAAAAAAAAAAAAAGGTTTAATAGTTATTGGTTTTTTTTTATAAAGTAATAATATATATTATACATTTTATCTAGATATTTTGTTTTTTTGAATTAAATTGTAGATGTTTGAAAACAAACGCGTACACAAAAGATATTTTTTTTTTCTCCAAAAAAAAAATATATATATAATGATAAAAAACACGGATATACAAATGATTAAATAAAAACAATTTAATCAAAAGAAAATGATTGAAATGTATTTGTTATTCTAAATGTATTTGTTATGTTATATTATTTATATACCTAATTGCAGTCTACACTGACTAATTCATGTTCCGTAATTTGGCCACTCTTTATTGTATATACCATAGCACTTAATTCCCCTCCAGCAACACAAGCAGAATCTAATCCGTTAGTCCTTTTATGAATGTTTAATCCTCTTTTAGCGTTGTGTCCGTAAATGACTTGATAACTGCTTATAATTTTTCTTATAACTTTATCACTTATAATTTGAGTTAAATGATCATTTTTCCAAAGTTTAAACCATTGAATAGCATTATCAAATTTGAGCTTATTAGTCTTTGTAAAATCATCTTTATCCACCCATTTCATTGAAATCAATGATTTTATAGACAAATGGGAGACTCTTGGTGTTTCTAATGGGTTCTCTCTTTCAGAAACTACTATAGGTTCCAAATCACTAGGTAAGATACCAGCATGGACAGAAACTAGCTTCAGTTGAGGAAATTGTAAAACTGCACTACACTTGTTGGAAATGTATTTGATTCTTTTATTACCTAGTTGTTCAATGACTTGTTTGTGTGCTTTCATTATGGAGTTAGTATCAGGAATAAAATCATTTCTATTATCAGTAAATTCTAATGGAATGTACCCATGAGTCTCTAATCTCAAAAGCTTTTCTTTTTGTTTAGAAGGCATTTCAAACCCATGTTTTCTAAAATATCTTTGAGTCAATTTAATGTATTTATTGAAAGAATCTAAAAGATCTTTATGTTGGTTTACTTGATAGAATAAAGCGGTAATCTCATGATTCCCAAAGACACATTCAACTTGTGAATCATGATCTTTCATCCAATCAACAACTTTATCAGAATGGAGACCTTTAGTAGTGAAATCACCTAATAAAATGAATTTATCATCATTAGTTATATCAAATTTATTATCAATTTTTTGAGTCAATTTTTTCAAATTATCAAATTCACCATGAACATCCCCAATAAAAATTAGTCTACCATCTTGATAATTATCGATCTGTTTTAAAGTTTGAAGTTGTGGAAATTCTAAATAGTTTACTATAGTATTTGTAGATAAAGTATATCCGACATATACCAATATAGTCACTGATGAAACAAATAAAAGAGTGAAAAGGAAAAATAATTTTTTAAGCAATTTTTTATAATTATAGTCATATTCTTCTTCATAGTTGTAAGAAATATCAACATCATCAATTGAAAGATCCGATGGACTATTTGAACTATCGGGAATACTTTGATAGTTATTATTAGACATATATGAGAGTGAGAGAGTTTATTATTACAATATAAAGTTGGTATTAGATTATGTTTGTTTGTTTGTTTTTTTCTTATTACTTACAATTTATATATATATATATATTTGTTTATATATAGTTTTATAAAAATGTATTATATAATATATGTTGTAAATAATTATATAAAGTAATTAACCGTTAGAAGAAAAAGGTTAACAAAAAAAAAAGAAAAAAAAAATAATGATGTATATATTGAAATGTATTCACGTGGGGTGAGATAATATTATCCACTAACAATATATATATATATATATATATATAACCTCTTTTTATTAATTAATATATAATAATAAAGGTTATAATACAATAATATATATAATTAAGTATGATAATATTTATAATATATATTAATTATTTAATATATATATATATTGTTTTTAATATATATATATTGTTTTTAATATATATATATTGTTTTTAATAAATATTATCGCTACTTTATCGGATATAACATGCTGATTTACAACTAAAAATACATTTAAAATAAAAAATAAAAATAAAAATTAAAAAAAATTTTCTTCACGTTTCCTTTTAAAAAAACCTTGTTTCATTTTTTTTTTCTTCAAATTTATTATATATTTTACCTTAATTGTTTTTTTTTTCTTCAAACAAACAAAAAAATGTGCATCATAGGGATTTCGTCAACTCCTATTATTTTTTTTTTTCTAAAAATATAAGATAAACATAAATTTTTTTAATTAACATTGTTACTAAAAACGTACAAATAAATAGACATATCACTCCCTATTTAATATCACTTGTAATACATATCATATACCAAAACAACTACATAAACATATATATATATACTAATATACTTACTCTTTTTTTTTTTATTTTTTTCCTTTTCATAAATTAAACAAAAAAAAAAAAAAAAGAACAGTTTGAAAAAGTTTTTAATAAAAAAATTTTTTAAAAAATTTATTTTAATTAATCAAAATATATACACATTCAAAGATGGCAGTTGGACCACTCGCAATTAAAACAATAGCTGATTCAACAGAGAATATAGACTACATCAATTGGTCTATTTTAAATGAATTGATTATGATGGAGTTAGAAGACTCAGATGATGATTCAGATAATGATTTCGATTTGCAAATAGATAATAGTAATAACAATAATAATAACTCTGGACCTGTGGATACAGATTTGTCTCAAAATGGTTTTAGTAGAGACTTACTTTCTCAATTAAAAGATCAATGTAAAGAAACTTTTGGAAAGATTGATTCTTTGATTAATAACAAGGGAGATTTAAAAGAGATATCATCTTTAGGACATTTCTTGAAAGGATCCTCCTCTGCTTTAGGTTTGCCTCGAATTGCTTATTATTGTGAGTTGATTCAAAATATAGCTTTGAAGAAAGAATTGAGTAAAGCCTTGAAAGTTGGTGGGGGTAATACTATTGCAAGTATCAGTGAAGAAGAGTTCGTTTGTAGTTTGAATGATGATTTGTTGTACCAATTTTTAAAACAGAGTTTGGATTGTGCTCAACAAGAATTCCATGACACTTTAGATAAGTTGAATGTTTACTACAAAAACACCTTATAAGTTAAAGTATATGTATATATATATATATAAGCAAATATAATTGGCTAATGTTATCTTTTTTTTTTCTTTTTGTCTTTACCAAATATATAAATAAATAATTTACTATTATTCTACTTGTATTAGCCCAAATGTTTTTCATCATCATAAACAGTTTTCATTCTTTCTATGTTTTCAAAATCTGGATCATTCTTATTATTGTAAAAAGTTGATGGGAAATACTCTTGATCATCAACTTTCCCCTCTGGATAATCAGGATTATACTTGTATCCTTTTTTATATCCCATTTGTTCCATCAATTTTGTAGGTGCATTTCTTAAATGGAGTGGCACTTGCCCATCTCTATAAGTGGGAATATCATCCAAGGCAGCTTTAATTTTATTCATTGCTCTGTAAATTTTCACAGATTTAGGTGATTCACAAAGAAGAACACAACAATGAGCTAGAATAACATCACTTTCAGGCATCCCCAATTTCATGCAACTTTCATAAGTTGTGTTGGCAAAAATTAAAGCTTCATTATTTATGATTCCAATATCCTCAGACGCAATTCTGATCATTCTTCTGCATAGATACAAAGGATCACAGCCACTTTTCAGCATTTTGAACATATAGTATAAAGCAGCATTGGTGTCTGATCCTCTGACAGATTTATGGAAGGCTGATATCAATTCATAATGCGTGTCTGTATTGTAATAGAGAATATCTTTAAAAGCATCACTCTCAAGAAAATTTGATAATGTAGCTTCATTAATAATTTCATCTGCAAATAGATACAAGTTTTCAAAAATTGAAATGAAACGTCTGTTATCATCACTTATCCCTAACACTTTATCAAAGATTTTGTTTTTAACTTCATCATTTTCAAAATGGATATTTGGTTTGAAAAAAAATTGCATTTTCACCAATTGTTCAAACATTTCCCATTTCTCCTTTCTGGAATATGGTTTCAATACAAACACATCCAATCTAGACAATACAGCATTATTTATTTTAAAACTTGGATTCTCAGTAGTGCATCCAATAAGTCTACAATGACCCATCTCTGCTATACTCAAAAGGGAATCCTGTTGTAACTTATTCAATCTATGTATCTCATCTATGAAAATAATAGTAGATTTCTTCCAATTTTTATAATCTTCAACACTTCTAGTAATAATTTGTTTAAGTTCAGTTGTAGAAAGAGTCACACCGGAAAGAGTAAACATCTTCCATTTGTTTTTTGTTTGTTGTCTACTATTCAATTCATTCAAAAGGGTTGTCACTAATGATGTTTTTCCTATAGAAGGTGGTCCAAACAAAATCATATTAGGAATGTTGGGTATCGGTTGAGTTAAATGTTTATAGATGATCCCGTTTTCTTTATTCAGCAAATGATCTTGACCAATATATGTTTTCAAACATTGGGGTTTCAATTTTGCGAATAGTGGTAGATGTTGGATTTTTTTCAAGTATGCTGGATCTTCAAATTTTGTTTCATAAATTATAGGTTTTTTTGTTGTAGTTTCTTCATTTTTAATAAAATTTGGGTTGTTATCATTAAATAAATTCGTTATAACAGGTTTCTCTTGGTCATCTTCATCAGACAAAATTACTTCATTTTCAAATTTATTAATGTTATTAGTATCTTCTTCCTTTTTGGCTAAACTACTGTTTCTATTGAAAAAATGTGTTATTTTAGAGTCAGTTATTGATGAACTAGTTTTAATGCTTCTTGTTAGTGATGGTGGTTTTGATATTCTTCCTGTTAATAATGATTTAACAGATGATGGTTTGGAATTATTTTTTTCACTCCCAAGACAACTGTCTAAATGAGAGTTTATTCTTGTGAATGAGATTTTATTTGCACATTTTGGACAATTTATCAATTGTGATGATACAATTTGATCTGACATATAATAAATAGATAGATAGATAAATAAATAAATATAGGAACTTGGTGTTAGAGATGGTTTTAATATAATAATTTTGTTAAAAGTTTAAAAAAAAAGAAAAATTTCGTGAATCATTTTTTTTTTTTTAAATCTTTTTTCGCGTATCTCTATTGTACAAATTAATTTTACCTATAAAATCTCTAGATTCATACTGAAATATTAATTTAAGAACATAATTTCATATTTGTCATATTTATATATAAAAGACCTATATATATATATATTTATTTATTTATTATTATTATTTAAGTTTTTTTTCCATCTTTTTCTAATTATTTGGTGTAGTGTTCATAGACATCACCTAACTTGTCAGCATAAAAAGTTGGCAATATGAAACCATGACTCAAATCAGTTAAACAAGACTCATTTTCAACACCTGATAAAACTAACAATTGACCACCCAATTTACCATCAATCCCAAACTTGATATCAGTGTTCAATCTATCTCCAACCATACAACACTTTTCTCTCTTCAATTCAGGGTAAGCTTTGAAAACAGCATCAAGCATCAATTGAGAAGGTTTACCACAATTTGGTGGTTCTTCTCTGCCAGAAGAGGTTGTCAAAAGATTGATCATAGATCCACATCCAGGTTGCATGTAAGGCTTACCAGGAAAAGTGGTATCAATATTGGTAGCAACATATTGAACATCTTTATCTCTCAAATAATTATAAGTTACACAAAGTCTATGGAAGTTTATCTTTGTATCCAAACCTGCAACAACACATTTGACTTCTGGATCAACAGGCAAAAAGGGAGTCTTTTGTTGATCCCATGGCTCATCTAATCTTGCATCAGATCCACCAATAGTAGAGAAACCAACTTCTTGTAATTCTTTTTCAATACCAGATTCACCAAATACCCAGATTTTATCTTTACTTGGGTCCAAATTTGTGAAATTTTTCAAGTAGATAGCAGTAGCAAAGGAAGAACTGAAAATTTGTTCTTTAGTCACATTATCAATACCAAAGTTAGAAAATTTTTTAGTGTAATCTTGTCTAGATTTTGTAGAGTTATTTGTGACAAATAATACTTTTTTGTTTAATTTTTTTAAAAGAGCTAATGTTTCAATAACATTTGGTAGTAAATGGGTACCACTCCATAAAACACCATCACAATCAAATAAGAAAGTGTCAAATGAGTTTAAAAATTCAACAACAGTTTGTTTATCATCTAGTTTGATAGGAGACATTTTTAATAATGTATAATTAATGTTGTTAGATTTGGTTGAATTAAAATATATCTTCTTCTTCTTCTTCTTTTAACAGAGAAACAAAAAAATATTAACACTTCAATTATAATTTATATATATTTTTTTTTGTACTGAGTGATTTTATAAATTTTTTTTTAATTTAAAAAAAAAAAAATCATAAAAGTGTGCGTATTTTTGAAAAAATTAGAATTTTAGTAGGATCAATCACATCCGATCAACAAACAAATAAAAAAATATAAAAAATATAATTCTTTAAAGTGATATGTAAGCGGAGAAAACAGAAAATATTCAATACAAGAATTTCATACATAAAACAAGAGTTGATTTATATGTTACTTTATCTGTAAATGATACTAATAAATAAGTTTATGATATACTAAAATAAACATTTCTATAGAATAATGAAACTCTATTTGTTTTTAAAAAAAAAAAAATGCCACCATAATATTTTTAATCAGACATGTGACTTATTGCTAAGCGACAAAAAAATAACAACAAAACAAACAAAAAAAGGGAAAAAAAAATTTTTTTTTTAATCATTAGGTTTAAAAGGAATTATATATGCTTAGTAAAAAAAGGTATTAATTAATTTAAAAATTAATATATATATATATATAAATATATGACCAACTTTCAGACTTCTTTCCATTTATTTTTATTTAATTAGTAATAACAGTAATAACCACATTTATTTTTATTATCATTTATTTATTTTAAAAAATGGCTGGTGTTAGAAAGAATAAAAAAGATGAATCTGATTCAAAATTGATTCAAAGAAAGTCTAAGAAACAATTGAAAAACAGTAATAAAAAAGAAGAAGGGAAACTTGAAAAAGAAATTGACTCTAAGGAAGACACTGAGAATACGTTTTTAGCTGATGAGTTGGAAAACATTCATCAAGAAGAAGAAAAAATTATAAATGATTTATCTCTAACATCTTTTAATCAACTCTCTTTCTACATAAATATTTTGTTTTTTGTAAGAATAGGTTTAGCACCAGTTTTTAATATAATTCAAGATTGCGATGAAACTTTCAATTTTATAGAACCTTTGAATTATATGTTGAGAAATTTTGGTAAACAAACTTGGGAATACTCTCCAGAGTATGGAATTCGTAGTTGGTTCTATCTTCTACCATATTATAATATTTTATCATTTGGGTTAAAAATCATAAACAGATATTTGCCTATTTGGTCTCTGTTTTACTTATTGAGAGTAGTTTTAGGCTTTTTGATGTTCAAAATGGAATCTTCATTAGCAGTTCAATTAGGTACAAATTTCAATCTAGATTTATCCAAGATTTATTTAATTTTGACTATGTTGAATAGTGGTATTTTCCATGCTGGTATTGAATTATTGCCTTCATCATTTGCTCTTTATTGTATAACTTTTTCAATAAACAATTTTTTGAAATATAAAGTTAGATCAATCTTATCTGACAAGAAATCTCAATACTTTAACAAAACCTGTTTCTGTATTCTTGTTGGTGGTATAATGGGATGGCCGTTTGTTCTAGTTTTAGGTTTACCATACGTTTTGATGTTTGTTTTTGAATATAGAAACTTGGTTCAAAGAACACCTGAAAACAGTAGATTCTACAACATTTTTTTCAACAAGACTATACTAAAAGTGATAAAATATTTTATTCCTTTAGTCGCTGTAGTCACTTTTGTTGATTCCCAAATTTATGCTCAATTATCACCTGTCTTTTTCAATATCGTTTACTATAATGTATTCAATGCAGATGAAAAATCTGGTCCAAGTATTTTTGGTGTTGAACCATGGCACTATTATTTGACAAACTTGATTTTGAATTTTCCAATTGTCACTTTAGCTGGGTGTGGATTATCATTAGTAGGTGTTCTTCATTGGGAGATTTTACAAATTGTTTGGCCAATAATGTTGCAATTTATAATATGGGTTGTTGTCTTCATTGCACAACCACATAAGGAGGAAAGATTCTTGTATCCAGTATATTCTCATATTGTCTTAATGGCTTCTTTCACTGTCTTTTTCATATACACTAAATTGACATCCTTGTCATTATTCAATTCAAATTTGAAGCAAAAAATCTTGAAATTTAGTGTTATCAGTTTGACTTTTTTGCAAACATTTGCCAGAATATATGCCAATTACTATAATTATTCAGCAACATTTGATGTCTATAAACAATTGGATGGTTACAAAAACGCTCATTCTGAAGATGAAAATGAAGTTTCTGTATGTGTTGGAAGAGAATGGTACCATTATCCAGGTTCCTTCTTTTTGCCTGATAATTTCAGATTGAGATTTATCAAATCTAATTTTGATGGTTTATTACCAGGTGATTTCCCAGAGGTTGATGAATCTGCAAATATTACCAATTGGATTGATGGTGCCAAATTATTGCCAAAGAATATGAACAAGTATAATCTATTTGAAGAGGACAAAGTAGTAGGGTTTGATACTTGTGACTACTTGGTTGATATTAACCTGCCTTATGGTCCAGAGGAAGCACAATATATTAACTTTGATATAGTGGAGCCTGTTTATTGTGGTTCTATTATCAACCCAGACAATTCTAAAATTTTGGGTAGAGCATTTGCTTTCCCATTGTTAAGCCAATTGAGTGATCAATTCGGGTTTAATAAGTTCTATAAAGCAAAATTTGATGATTACTGTCTTTTCAAAATCAACAAAGAAGAATAGATGTATATATGTCAATATTAATATATTTATTGTAAATGTTGTAGAGGTTATAGATATTTGTTAATTTGTATCTTTGTATTCTTTTTTTGTTTTGTAAATGTTTTAAAAAAAAAAAAAAATAGTGTATATATTTTAAATTAAATATTTTTTTTTTCATTTTAATAATAATTCTAATTCTTTTCAATCATAGAATCTCTGGCTGGACCAGTACCAATCCATTTGATAGGAACTTGTAAGAAGTCTTCAATAAACTTCAAGTATTTCTTACAGTTTTCTGGTAAGTCTTCATAGTTTTGGATCTTACTGATATCTTGTTCCCAACCTGGTAAAGTTTCATAGATAACTTCGACATTGGCTAAATCATTTAGATCAGCAGGGAATGATTTCAAGATTTCACCAGTCTTACCATCCTTATAAGCAACACCGACAGGGATTTCCTTGAAAGTGTCTAAAACATCCAACTTGGTGATGTTCAAATGGGTGTAACCATTGATCCAGGTGGAGTATTTCATAACGACTAAATCTAACCAACCACATCTTCTCTTTCTACCAGTGGTAACACCGAATTCAGCACCGATATCTTGTAAAGCATCACCTTCTGGGTTCAATTGTTCAGTTGGGAAAGGACCTTCACCGACTCTTGTGGTGTAAGCTTTGACAACACCATAGATGTTTTCAATATATCTTGGTGGAACACCTAAACCAGTACATAAACCACCAATGGAGGTAGAGGAGGAAGTAACGTATGGGTAAGTACCGAAATCGATATCAAGCATTAAAGCATTAGCACCTTCAACTAAGATTTTCTTCTTGGTGACTAAAGCTTCATGAATAAATTCAACAGTATCAATGACATATGGTTTCAAAAGAGTTCTGTATTCTCTGTATTGAGCGATTTCAGCTTCAATATCATATTCAAATTCACCATATCTTTGTATTCTGGTGTGGTAAAGTCTTCTCATTTGGTTTTCAAAGAAAGCAATACCTTCTGGGGAATCGTTCATCAAATGGTGCATTCTTAAACCGGATCTGGAAGCTTTGGTGGAATAAGTTGGACCAATACCTTTACCAGTAGTACCAATAGATTTCTTGACATCTTTACCTTTGTTAGACAATTCAGATTCTCTCAATTTATCAGTGATTTGATGGAAGTTGAAAACTAAATGGGATCTGTTAGAGATTTTCAAAAATTCTGGGTTTTTACAGTTTTTCAAACCTTTGGCTAATAATTTGTCCAATTCTTCCCAGAAGGAAGGAATATGGATAACGACACCATTACCCAAGACATTGTAACATTTTTCATTGATTAAACCAGAAGGTAAGATATGGAAATCATATTTGATACCATTGACAACAATAGTGTGACCAGCATTGTTACCACCAGCAGATCTACAGACTAAATCATAAGACTTGTCAACTAATAAATCGACTAATTTACCTTTACCTTCATCACCCCATTGAGAACCTAAAACGACATCAACCATTATTTAAATTATATTTTTTTTTATTTTGTTATATGTTATTGTTAAGAGATTATAAATCTTTCCGAGGTTCATATCATTAGAATCTTTAAGAAAAAATTAAGAATTACAAGCAAGATCAAGAAGATATATATTATTCAAGAAATAGTATGGATTTCTTTAATATATATATATATATTAGTTATTATAACTTTTCTATATTGGATTTAATATAAAGAAATAATAAAATTTTATGATAAAAAAAACCACACATCCTTTTTATACTTGAGGAAAAAAAAAAAATAAACAGAAGTTAGAAAAAAAAAAATATATATATATATATAAGTTGTGCGTAATGGGCATGTGAGAATATATTTTTATTTTCAACAAAGACAAATTTTTATTTAATAGAGCAGTCAAAAAAAAAAAAAAAAAAAAAAAAAAAATAAAGAGGAGCGGTGAGT